>JAUZNK010058724.1:0-15127 GCA_035046665.1 Euphysa ruthae
AATGGAATAAGTCCTTGTCCATCTCTTGTTGTGAAGTTTTTTTAAAGTCAAAATCAGAAGAAACAATGAGATCATGTTGTATTCGATTGAAGAAAGCTTGGGGTCTATTAGTCATTTAGAATTTGTTTATTTTTTCATTTAGCCACTTAAACCACCTTTTTATTTAGTTTAATATTTTTTAGTTCTGAGCATAAATCTGCAAGTAATTTTATTTGAAGAGATTTTTATGTTAAGATTATTTGAAATGATGCTGCAGTTGTGTAGTTAAGTTGAAAAAGAATGGTACAATGATTCAAAATTTTATAATACGGAATATGAAAAAGCATATTAGAAGTTTTTTTCCTTGACTTTTTCTAATATATATATTTTTAATTTTAAAGATAAAATCAGAAGAAACAATGAATTTTTAAATACTATACTACTATATACTATACTACTATAGCAAATACCAAGATTTATTTTATAATTTAGATATAATTTAAAAATTTGTTGGTCTATAGTAGTGTTTATTAATATAATAATTATATTCATATACAACTATGTAAGCGTTACCAACGTTAAGTAAATAAATTAATGAAAAAAATGAATGAATGAATTTTTACTTAGAAAATGATCATGAAGACGAAGATGATTTATTCTAGGAACAAAGAGTAAATATACAATCATTAAATAATTTTCTTCCTTGCTTGGCACCTAAGAAATGGTTCTTTGTTTTAGGTGTCCTTATTAAGATCTTCTTGTAAGACTAGCCTAAATTTTATTTTTATATTTTTCTTTCTTCTGGTTTATAAATCTTTATTGATAAATTAGATTTGATGATTTTTTTTTTTATCATAGTGCAAGTATGGAATGAAGAGGTTTTTACGAGATGGCTATGGTACGATTTATGATAAAAAACCTGGTGAATATTATGACAAAGCTGAACTTAAGGTAAACAGTTGTTTTAAACCTGTCTCAAATGTTTACTTTTGTGTTAAATAAGCTTAATCCTTTCCCCTTCAAGTAAACTTTTTGAAACCTGCATGGAACATAGAAAAAGCTTTTAAGGTTTTAAGAGAACCGCTACAAACAGCTTTTTGATTTTATTTTTATTCCAAATTATCTTGATTTTATATAAGAATTTAAACTGTTTCATGTCTTTACTTTTTATTTCAGCAGTATTTCCTCTAGCACTGCTGTGGTATGGCAATACATATTTAGAATTGCTTGGTATTAATAGGCTGGACTTCTGTTTAAATAATTGGCAATAAAATATACTCACTCTATATTCTGATCAAATCAAAAAAACTATCAAATGCATGAATATAATCAAAGGGCTTAATACATAATATTATTTTCATCTGTATTTATTTTAAATTATTTATTAATTGTAAAAATAGCGTCAATGTTCCTTGCTAAGTCGGATTTTCTTGGCATATATTTTTAGAGTAGTACATATCCAGCTTCTTTTGTGGACATTTTCATAATAAAAGTTTAAAAATTAATAATTATCATCAGGGTAGCCATAGCAATGTTGGAATATTTGATATTAGTTGGATGTGCTACGCAATCCCGAATATCACCAAACTCCAGTTTAAAACTCCGGAACTTTCTGTTTACCGTTTTATAAATAATTTTAAGACTAAATCTTTGTAAAAAATAGATGATTCTCTTTAAAGCTTTTTAAGCTGAAAGGATCTGAGTTTAATTAGTGTGAAAGAACTACTTAAAAGATTTGTTCTATTTTTATTTTTTTAATGGGTAAGTAGGTTAATATTTTACGGAGTAAAAAAGCAGGGAAAAGCTAATGGCTTTATTTCCTGCTTGTCCATGAGTTATAATCATTACCACCCCCAATCACTAGGGTTGAGCACCAGATCTTAGAACCCATTTACTGACATAATTGGAATGATGGAGTGCTGGATTGGCATTATTTCTGTGAGTTTAAGACTATAATTTATTTCTGTAATCTTTAAGACTTTTAAAGCTGGTTATTAGGCTGTCTAGTCATAAGTTACTGGTCCTAGAAAAAAGAGTTAGCTGGGATGGAAATCTCATATAAGCATAGGTAAAGAGCTATGCTTAAAGCCATCTAGGCAAACAGGGAATGGTCATTATCCTTGTGGTTATTAAATCCACATACCCATAGCCGTTTAAGATTTTTTCCCCCAAAAAACATACATGGTAACGTAAGATATAGCATCCTAATAGATATTAGCAAATTTTTCATTAAATCAAGTTCTGTCTGAAAATTGCATTTTTCTCAAGTTCTAATTCTGACGATAAGAAAATTTAAAAATATTATTTCTGGTCATTTTTGCACGGCGTATATTTTTGCACAGCGTATATTTTTGCACGGCGTATATTTTTGCACGGCGTATATTTTTGCACGGCGTATATTTTTGCACGGCGTATATTTGAGAATTTTACCAAGCTCAAAATCATGTCAAATTTTTCTAAAAAAAACTTGTAATTTTGTAATATTATTTTTGAACGATTTTCAGGCACAGACTAAATAAAAATAAAAAATTTTCTGTAAATTATATCTTCTTTAAAAATTATGTTCTTTTACTGGCATAATGATGACAGTAAATTATGTTCTTTTACTGGCATAATGATGACAGTAATTTAGGCATGTCATTGGTTTTAAAAAATTTGTCGGAACTGGAGTTTGGTTGATTTCTTTTCTTTTATTCTGAATAGTCACGTGATTATTTTAATACTTTTGTTCTTTTTTCTCATCAACAATCATTAGTTATTTTATTTAACAATTTCTCAGATTAATTGTACGAAAATAATTTCTAGTTTTTTTTTTAATACACCTTTTTGAGATTTTGCTGCATGACTTTAGACCATTCTGAAAGCAAGTGTTTTTAGGACTCTCAGCTTGTTTACAAAATGTTTTGAAATCGTCAGTGAAACATTTTGTTCTATACAGCTTTTCATTTTCTGAAATTTTACTTACTTCACTAGAGTTAAAAATAACATTATTTTTTTAAAACTTTTTGAGATTTTTATAAAATTGCTGAAAATTCTTGTTCTGGAACCTGGGCTTGATTGTTTACTTGAAAACTGTCCTAAGAGCCAGAAACATAGTCATTGTAGTTGTTTTAAAATAAATTTGAAATTTTATGAAAATCTGCTCATATATTTTTAAAATGGCCATAGAGAGCATCTTTTCACGTATTTGCTTAAAAATTCTATTTTACATAAAGTTAGAGGATGTAAAAGATATCTTTTCACCCGGATACTATTTCATTTCACTTCACTTGATGGATTTTTTAATAGTGTTGAAATGTTAATTTTTAATTTTATAAAATATAAAATATTTTATTATATTTCAAAGCAGTTAAATAGCTTTATAGCTGTATAGATGTATAAAAGTGCAAACTATTCACGCTTCAATTTTGTTGATGCTTTTAAGGTACAATTTCATAACTTAATATTGATTATTTTTTAGAAATTTGAAGGTATTGAATGCGAATGGCCTTTGTTTACTGTGTTCATGGCAATTGATGGTATGTTTAAAGCTGTGATATGCCAATGAAGTCAACTGTATATGCAAAATTACTGTTTTAATGTTTTTTAATTGAATTGTTATGATTTATCTCAGCCACACTATGCAGGGTAAAGTGAGCGTAAAATGTTAAAGATATTGCAGGGCGCAGTTCTGAGGAATTCCTGTTTTGGAACCTTGAAATTAATTTATTTGCGGAAATTGTATATTTCGTGCTAAAAATTGTCAAATATTTATTATTATTTATTATTAAATATTATTTTTGGTAATTGAACTAAAATAATATTATCTAATTTCAGCAGTTGCATGGTAGACTGATAGCAGAATCATAAATTACCATTATTGTTTTACCCCTAGAAAAAATTCAAACCTAGATCTTTTCCTAAAGCTGGAATTGGACGATTGTACTAAAAAAAGATCTGGACAGATTTGAGACTTTGACCCTTTTGTGCACTCCATCTGTAATTAAAAACTAATTATCAACTCTTGCCTTTCGTATTATTGGTTGAGAAACATGTCTAGGAATCTTATGTGGATATTTAAGAGCACATTTGTACAAAAATGAGATGAGGTTATTGGCATTACTCAAAACATTGTGGAATATTGTGGAAAAAACTTTGCATTTACCTGTAAAAATATTTAAAAAATTAAAAATTTCATTTAATTTGAGCCAGTAGTAAAAAAGCGGAGTTTTCAACAGCTATATGGGTCAATAGAACCTCTCAATAGGCCTTTAATTTCAAATTTAAAAAAAAAGCAATGAAAGCTTTCAAAGCAACAAAATATACATGCCTAAACATGGTATGAAACTTAGAGCATCAACTTGTTTTTTATTGAATAACTGGTTATGATTGAAAGCGGCTTTTCTAGAATCAGCCTGGATGCAGTAGAAGCTTTTATTAGACTGTTATGTTTGTATATAAATCTATTAAGAAACAAAATTTCTACTTAACAGAACTCAACAGGAGATAAACTGCCTCATACTTTTGCATATTTTATAACCTTAAAATTCTAATCCTCAATTATAGCATTATCATATAATTATACAGTCAAAATTAGCATTACCCATTTAATTGTTCTTCCAAAAATCTGTATGAAAGAGTTCAGGAACTGTAAAATTGTTGGATCTTAATCACTGAAAACCACTGTCTTTTATTGAGTACTATTACATATATTGAAGAAAAAATTTACCTTTAGCTTCTAGAGTTATAGAGAATTTTAATGACCTAGTTAAGAAGTGCTTTTTTTTATTTAATTTTTGATTTTCCAGCTGCTTTTGATGGAGATACGAATACTGCAAAGTCACTTCTTGAAAGTTTGGAAGAATTGTATATATTTAATCAGACTGGTAAGTAAAAGAATTTTTTGACTGAACAGAAGTTTATTTTAGAAGTTTTTTTTTTTTTTTTAACGTTTTTAATGTGCCTTATTTAGATTTGGTATAGTGATTTCTTAAGATCATTTCTTCATGTATAAAATCAGGTTTGTTTATTTGTCAATTAATGGTGTTCAATTATTTTATTGACATGTTTGAAATCATACACATATCGAAATCATACACCCCTGCAGTTATGAGAAACATTTAGATACAGACAATATTTCTATCTAAATACTTTAACGTACCTTTTTCCACGACATTTTACGAGTAATAAACCACTAGCTAAGACTTGTTTCTTCTCCAGTATGATGGTAAAACAGACTTTACAAGATATTAGAAACAAAAGTAAAGCCGTGCTTGTATCATCAAAATTTATTTCTAAAAACTGAATAAATCTTGTCACACTGTCACAGGACAGTGTGACAGATTTATTCAGCAGAACATTGTTAATAAGGATCAGGGGCAGGCTCTGTGAATAATGATTATTGGACCAAGCTGATTTTGCTGTTCGGAAGTAACATATAACCTGGTAAAAGTTGTTGGGAGTAACATTATATGCAATTGATTTAGCCAATGGATATGTTAACCTTTAGACTGCGCTATGTGGTGTCGTTTCAACCGAAGAGTGTATTGTTTGTTTAACAGTTTTTGCTTGTTTACAAAAATTGTCATAGATCATTAACCGCTGCTACTGTGGATTTCATTCACCCCATTCTTGAAGGACAATGCAATCCCAAAACAACAGCAACTCGTTAGTGTATCTATTTCACACTAGTCTCTCAAAATCCCTAAAAAACTTCTGAAATAAAAAAAGTCATAAAATGCTGAAAAGTAGAAATGAAAAGAACACAGAAAAATATTACTCAAAAATTTAATAGGTAGACAGAATAAAAATACATGAAGTTAAAAATACACGAAGTCAAACAATCATACGCTCTCAGAAAGGTCGGTTTCACTTTCAACCGTTTCAGACATATCATAGTTGTCGATGGTAATGTCTGGTAATATCTTTTTATGTGTGATACAGTTCAAAATATGATGTCATGCATAATGGTATTTTACAATGAATATGATTTAAAATGGCTTTGGGTTGCATATCACAGGGTTTAATTAAGTGGCTTAAGTTATCAACACCACCTGTTATATGTACCATATATTAAGAAAAGGGTGATACAAAAATCCCTGATTTTTCCTATCAAAATAACAAAGTTTGGAAAAAAAACAGCTTCTGAGGTACTTGAAACCTATGAAAATCTTTTCAGTTGATGAGAAAATAATCAAAATTTAAATGAAAATGTATAATTTTGTACTTTACTGGCATCAGAATTAGATTAATTTTCGCTTATAGATGCATCAAATAGGTTATCTATAAAGTTTTGGATCAGTTTGTATTGAGTTCTTTGTAGCACGGTTCCTCTTTTGCCCACCATATTTTTCAAAAAAAAGCTGTTTTTGACCTGCTGCCAATTTTCGAAATTCTCTTGTAGTAGATCCAAACCAGATGAGTTCTGTAAGATAATTAATTGTTCTTTCTAAATTTGCAGTCGACATGTGAAAAATTACGAGACCTTATTGTAAAACGCACATGTGCATGTTTTGAAGTAGCATAAACGCATATGTGTGTGCTTCGGAGTCAGAGGGTTAATGCACATATTTGATAATATACACCAATCTCCATGATTGGTTAAAATTAAATTAACTTTTTCTTTATAAACCACTAACAGTTTATTAATTTTTTGAAAGAACCTTTTGACACTGGCCTTTCCTTTAGTCAGCATTTAACATAACTTGGCAGGTAGCCTAATTTCTAAGTCTACTTGGTCTATTTTCTATAATTATCATTTTGATGGGAAAATAAATCAAACAAGAAAAACAATTTGTTTGATGGCTGATTTAAAATTATCTTACGTTACAATTAGAGTAACATGATGATAAGACTATTATTAACTAAATAAAGGGATATTTGATAAAAGTTCTTTTTTTTGCAAAATGTTACAAGTTAAATTTCGGTAAGAGTCTCTCAATTTAAGCAAAATCGAGCAATTAGTTTTAAAATAATTTATCCGAGAAGAAGCCAAGCACTCCTGTTGTGTTTAAGGTTTTGATGTTGAGTGTTTAAAATTTTTTGTTTCGTATGTTTCTACAGGTAAAGTTTTACCCAAGTATTTCTATGTAACAAAAGATGAAGTTACTCTTGATCCATCCGAAAGAGTGTTAGAGCCAAAAAGTGAAATGTATTTGTTGGGGCAATCTCTCCTTCTCATAGCTCATTTATTGGGTAAGAGTTCTTATTTAAAATGCTAGTTTATATTTCGAGTAATAATTTAATATTCATATTTTTTTCATGAGACCAATGCTTATGAAAAATTTTGGTTAAATTTCTTCCTAGCTTAATACATCTGGCACCATGGACCTGGTATGCAAAGAATTTAGAAACAGATTTTTTGCATACTTTTATAAATAAAAAGGACAGGTCGAGTTTTTTAAAAACTAAATATACTTTATTAAATGGATTTACCTTATTTCTGTAAATAAAATAAAGGAGAGTTGCTCTATTGTCATGTATGTACAAAAAATTTATGCAGGATTTTCTTATTTTTTTCTGCTTATCTAACCTCAGATTCCAAATTTTTAGTATTCTAGATTATGGAAGTCTTAAAATAGCAAATTAATATTTAAAAAAGAAATTCCCCAAAGTTACTATGTTCCAAAATCCATCTAGGTTTTGGAAAAGCTAAAAAATAAATTCTGTTTTTTTTCCTACTTTTTTTTACATTTTCCTGAATGAATAAATTCTGTAAATATTCTGTAAATATCGTGTCAATAAACAGCTAGTTTTAGTAACAATTATTATAATTGCCTGCATAACTACTTTAACTATATATTATAATTAATTTTTATGGTGGTTTCACTCATTCGGGTTTATATTATCTACGGTAGGGTCCTAAAAGTCAGAATAATTTTTCTTCTTTGTAATTTTTTTGTCTGAGTAGAAAAATAAAAAAAAAAAATGTTAATCTGGATCCCAATATACAAACAGTCATACATCATAATTCATTATAATTCGATACATCATATAATTTTTGCTTTTAATTATACACCTGTATTATTTTAGTGGAAGGTCTTGTAACATTGACGGAATTGGATCCGCTTCAAAGGTATTCATATGTCCGATCGTATAAAAATGGTTATTTGAACACACGCTATTCCGCATTTAGGGTAAGCTATTTATCAGTGTAGACATAATTATCATTATATCAGCATTTTTATCATAATCATCACCATCACCACCCTATTCACCATCAAAGTCATCATCATCACCACCCTATTCACCATCATAATAATCACCATCACCACCCTATTCACCATCATAATCATCACCATCACCACCCTATTCACCATCATAATCATCACCATCACCACCCTATTCACCATCATAATCATCACCATCACCACCTTATTCACCATCATAAATGTTTATTGTCATCTTCTTTTCTTGCAAACATTTCAAGGAAGATCTGTTCTTGCTATCAGGCTTAGAGTCTTAAAATACCAGCATGTGCAGCAGACTGATCTCACCTTTTGATGAAGTAGGTTTGGAGAACCCTAAGCTGCTATTTCCCATGTTTTATGGTAAATTAATAACTTGATGAATATTATTATTCTTAAATGCTAGGAGATTCAAAATTCATCATACATGCATGTTTGCTAGTTTTTTTATCCTGATTTCTTACTAGTTGTCAATTAAACTTAAGGTAAAAGGTTGATCATAACAATATAAAAAATTTTTTTTTCTATTTTTTGATAAAACAATATTCACCACTATTTACTAGGTTATTGGGTAGATCATGCACAGCTTTTTTCAGACATCCAGTCTGGTGAAACACAACTACCATTTGATAATATTTTAAAGTTTTGTATAATGGTCTTGTTAAACTACCTATGGAATTGATATATACAATTCAGTTTATTGTCTCGTGTATTTATTTGATATTTATTTATTGAGGCTAGATCATTACATTGTATACAGGTTAGATATATTTCATTAAAGTTTTCCAAATGATTTGTATAATCGATATTGTAAACATCGCAAATCCGACAATTTACTCGGACTTGAAATGTTTCCTTAATGTTATTAACAATCAATATGTAAAGTTTTGCGAAAGCATGGCAACTTGTTTGCAAGCCAAAGTTAAAAATGGTATATCAAAATTGATAATAAAAGAAAACTGCAACACAATTCAACAAACGAAAAATTTTCTTACGCTACCAGTGGTTAATATACAATAAAGCTGTAGCTAAATAGAATTAAATTCTCTACAGGTAAATAGAAACAAATTCTCTTTCGACAGTATTAAAATTGCTTTTGATTTGGTGTTGATCTGTTCAATAAATGATTTTATGGTATATCGCATACAAAGTGTAATAAAAATATTGTTGTTAACTTTAAAATATATTTCAATTTAAAATGAATTTAAATTTAGCTTGCAGTATGAAACACCCACTTTTGTTAAGACACAAAATTAAATATTAAAACAATTTGATGTTTACATTCGAATGGAATGTTAATAATTCGTTTTGTTTAAACGTTTAAATAAAATTCTCTGTGGACAGTATTGAAATTAATTTTCATTTGATTTTGATTTGGTAACTAACATCAAAGATATCATATCTTATTGTCTCGATTGAATTATTCTCTACTGTTCAAGTAATAATAATAAAGCAGTGGGATGGCAAAACAAAATATGAAAAAATAGGGAAGAATTTTGGCCCGAATTTTGGCTCAAAAACCGTTCGCGTTGTTGCCAAATGAACTCCGGCTAAAAAGTTCGCTTTTTTGCTTGTGCAATAAGGCAAGAACATGTGAAATTTTAAATATGAGATTCATTAATTTTTCTCCAGAGGTTACGTTACAAATCTGTTTAATTCTTTTTATGATGTTAGGAAAATATGTTTTACATATGGATGTGGTATTTCTGCCATTTCGAAAATTTCACCTGGCCCAAACTGGGTTGTTATTAAATTATATTAAATAAAAAAAAAATCTTCTTTTGAAATTTTTGGATGTTAATTTCTGATGTTGTTATCTGGTTATCTACATCAGTCCCGAAATTGACAAAACTAGCTCTGAACCTACCCATCAAGTTCAAAACTAGGTTAAATTTTGTCCAAAAATTAGATTTTCTATTATCCTGACTCTCCCTAAATTATTAAAGTTATTTCAAAATATTACAGTTAACTTTAAAACGTCTGGTATTTTAAAAAATTTTCATGTTTTAGTAATTTCCAATAAACAAAAACAGAAAATTTTCACCAATATAAAATCTTAATCCTTTTATTTTATCTACTGCTATTTTTAAATTCTCCTTAGTTTGATTTTAGTCTAAACGAGACAAACATAGATCAAAAAAATTTTTCGAAATGTGCTCATTAACTTTCTATATATTTTTGCATGAAGTTTGATGTAATTAAAATGAAATGCCAAATTTTCTCAAAAATTCTTATTCTTGCTAAAGAATAAGGGTAAGCGAGGCAAAAATTGACATTTTTTTAATATTCCAATATTTTTTTCTAATTTTTTACTTGAAGTTAAAGGCAAATAATAAAACCAAATTAAAAGTTTTAATTTGATTATGGGGTAAATGAACTCAAAAATTCACCTTTTTCGCATTTTTATCTAACTTTAGAGTTGTTTTAGGGCAAATTTCACAACAAAGGTGTATTTTGAAAAAAAAATGTAATTTATGTAACATAAAATGATAATTAGTCTGACCCAAATTTTTAAATTGAAAATTTTTATTTTTCCTAACAAACTTGGTAAACAAGGCATGAGTCAATATTTCCGTGTTTTTCTTGAGATCCATTTATTTGTTTTTTTATATTTTTTTGCATTAAGTTAAGGGTTAACGATGATAATAACGACGGTAATAGCGACGATAATAACGACGGTAATAGCGATGATAATAACGACGGTAATAGCGACGGTAATAACAATGATGGATTTCTAAAAAAATGCTAGCCCGATTTTGGGTTAAACGAGGGAAAAAAATGGATTTTATTTTTATGATTTTCGTTTCTAAATAGCACGTGGCTAAACTCGCGCTGCTTGTTGAAAAGTTAAATTTTGAATACGAACACCTGATTTTTCAATAGCACACAATAGAAATGTTACATTATTTCTACCAGCTCTTTTCATCAATTATTCGTTAAATTTAGCAAAAAATGCCAGAGCTCCAGAAATGTTAGTATTTTATTTGAAGGTTGGCTTGCTAGCTACTTGAAAAATTACACACATTCCAAGGCGATAGAGCATTGTTTTTCTATGAATTTTTAAAGTAAATATTTTTATTCCATTAAAAATGTCCCAGGGCGTTATTTCTTAAACATAATCTAGAAATGGATGGCATGACTAAAAATGTTATATGCAGTTTTCTGATGTTCCCTGAAAGTTGTTAGTAACTTTCGGCTTACAAAAAAAATAATTAAATTTAACATTTAAAAAAGAAATTTTTAGTAGCTCTTCATTATTAGAAGACGTCTGGTAACATTTATTCTAAAATATTTATCTATTTTAAAATTAATGGTTTAATTTAAGCTATCAGTTTGAACTCTATCTATGAAGAATTGATCACTTATTAAACAAGAAACGTTAGATTTGTGATCCATAATAATATCATCATATGGAAATGCTATTTAAACAATTCAGTGATCTTTTAAATTCACCTGTACTGATCCTTAGCTGCACTTGCAAAAATCCTGCTAATTTACATTCTAAAATCCATCTCAACAGTTCTACTTCTTCATAAAATAATCCCTATAACACACACACTCATCAAACATTACTAAATTTCTCGGCTATTCTGTGGAAGTCTACAATTCCACTTTATAATATATTAAGGTTATTTTTGTTTTTTAAATTAGGCTGTGAGTTCTGATTTGGTTGTTCAAGTATGCTTGATATCTCAGAATAGGGGGTAGGTTTTAATTTTTTACAGGCCTCACAGTATATGGCAAATACATACCACATTTTAATAAGCACCACAATTTAGTTAATGTCCCCCTAAATCTTGTTTTTTTATTTTATGAATGGAGAGTATTCATAAAATACAAAAACATTTTCAAAGAAATGCTACGGGAATATGATCATAAATTTTCAATACTGTGTTTGTACATTTTTATATTTATTGTGATTGAAACCATTTAAACTAATAAATTTTGATATTTCTTCTTCCTTATTCTGGTATGTATAAACGATACTTGGTAATAAACGCCTCCTTACGTATACGTATTCCATTTTTTAATAGTTGGCTAAATTTTTATGACTGTTCTAGCCTTTTTAAGTTGAACCTATAGGGGGTAGGTTTTAATTTTTTACAGGCCTCACAGTATATGGCAAATACATACCACATTTTAATAAGCACCACAATTTAGTTAATGTCCCCCTAAATCTTGTTTTTTTATTTTATGAATGGAGAGTATTCATAAAATACAAAAACATTTTCAAAGAAATGCTACGGGAATATGATCATAAATTTTCAATACTGTGTTTGTACATTTTTATATTTATTGTGATTGAAACCATTTAAACTAATAAATTTTGATATTTCTTCTTCCTTATTCTGGTATGTATAAACGATACTTGGTAATAAACGCCTCCTTACGTATACGTATTCCATTTTTTAATAGTTGGCTAAATTTTTATGACTGTTCTAGCCTTTTTAAGTTGAACCTAATTCTGGTCATGATAATAAACCTCTTAACTGTATTTTCGACCTGTTTAAGCTCATGAGCTTTTTATCGAGAGCACTAAAAATAACCGGTAGATAACATGCGAACTATCTAAATAATATTCTTTTTATGAATATCTGGTCTCAGTCCCAAATGACGGAAAGTATAAAAATATAATTTTTGAACAAAAGGGAAACTTGAAATAATACTATGATATCACGGCTAAACCAAGCTAGAAATCAAAATGCAGCAGACTAAGGAATTTTTTTATTTGTCAAAAATCTATGTAGGAGAAAAAGGAGGCGAAAAGATGGAAAATTTTGACTCATAATCAAAAGTCTCTGAAATATCAGATCATGACTGGTCTTTAAATATAAAGGATAAAGAAATGATGTTGATACACAAAATCTCTTTGAGTGAATGATGCACAAAACCCTTAAAATTCGGTGTTATCTAACACGGAATAGTCTTTGGTGTGAATTTACCAGTAGTTGATGTGTATTATAAACCTTGTTTTGGAAGCCTATGGTGAGCTACACAAAGACACTAAAATGACAGAGACATAAAATTTTATTCATTTTAGTTTTTTTAATAAATTCACTAACTCGAAGATGGGTTCTTCTAATTTATTTCACTTTAAATACGAATTGTATTGAATGCTATCCAAAACAAGTTTTTGTAAATTTTAGGTTTTGATTCCCCAAACCAGTATACATTTGACCTATATCTAACTATACCAATCAGCATGAAGAATTGTACTAACTATAGCAAAGTTTTTTTTTTAAGTGAATTTGTGTAGGACTGTTAATTTGCTTATGGCTTTTGTTAGATATGTGTACTGTCAGTGATATGCCTTTGATTAAACTTGACTCTAGTATATCAAAACCTCAATTTGACATAAATTTGTTTCCTTCTTTTACTTAGTTTAAAATAACAGATTTATCTGTTATTATGGAATTGTTAATTGAACCAGGATATATTTCACAAAACAATCGCCATGTGGTACTAATGAAATCTTTTCTACTCTAGGTATATTT
This sequence comes from Euphysa ruthae, assembly GCA_035046665.1. Lineage (NCBI taxonomy): Eukaryota > Metazoa > Cnidaria > Hydrozoa > Anthoathecata > Corymorphidae > Euphysa > Euphysa ruthae. The sequence goes on from JAUZNK010058724.1 coordinate 13,640, forward strand.
AAACAGCAACACTGGTTTTACTTGAAGTGCTCTCTGCAAAAATAGACTTTAACAAACCAAAATAATAGTAATGAGTATGTGGCTTAACTCAAATAACTGCAAAATGACAAATTTGTTTTAGATCCTTGACACAACAAATAAGTTCTAAAAATTTATTTCTTGTTAAAATTACTAAATTAATGAATATATCTGTCAAAAGAATTTTAAAATATCCGTTTCTCAATCATTTTGCTAATACCCAGATTTGCATTTTTGGGAAACGCTTGCGGAGTCTTATGAATTCACCCATATCTGCAAAAATCTTTTGGTGATTTTTTTATTGTAAATAGTAGAAATTTTAGAATTTTGATAAAAAAACTCCTAAGTATGCCCAAGTATGGTCATTGTAAATCTAACAACAAAATGATTTTTTATCAAATCTGTTCATTACTTTTTTTAATATTGTGTGAAGTTAGGAAATCATAATGTCATGTAAAAGCTTTAGAATTATCTAAGTTAGCAGATCTAACCAAAAAAAAGTATCAAAATAAATAAACCAATTTTTAAATCACGGGTTCATTATTTTAAGATTGGATTGGGTTTTGAATATATGTTTATATTAAGGTTTATTTTTCTTACATGATCATTTGGCAAAAATTGGGAATCGGGATTAAATTTGTTACAGGTAACCAAAAAATAAACTAACTATATAAATTTACGAAAACTAAATAAAGTCATATACGTGGCCGTTGTCAAATACACATTATCGTTGACAACCCATTTGACAATAATAATGATACAACTTAAAAGCTATGCATTTATACATACATATAGCTCTTGAATAGCATTTTTTGAAACAAAAAGTTTCTCCACACTCATTAAATTTACTTTTAATTTCATGTTGGAAAATCATATGGTGTTACATTTTAATTTCGAAAAAATTTAAAGGCCAAACACGATATAAAGACTCTCAGCAAAGTTGTATGAATTCACCAATGCCTGTCAATAATGAATGCTCTTTATAATAAGTTAAGAGATAAAGGATCTGTACTGTTTTTGAAATGGATATTCATGTCAAAAACAAGTTTTCGTAATATTCTTGGAGTACGTACATATATTTAAGGTGTCATTTAACCTACTGGTTGAAAAATTTGCCGACACTACATGTTTTTATTTTCTGTAAAAAGCTAGAGGACTGTAAAGACATCTTTGCGGAATTAAGTCTGATTATAGTGAAGTTTGGTAAATAATAAAAATTTTTGATGGGTTTGTTTCTTTTAAATTTTTTAAATTATTCCATTCCTGGGCAACCAATTTAAGACTTTATTTGTTTTTAATATTTTTGTTTGTCTTGTTTGACCTATAAAATTGAAACATTAAAAATAGCTACGGTTGAAATAGAAAATTTTTAATCGTTCTAAAGTGAAGCATGAATTCTTATTTTTAGAGTGATTTCCAGAAGTGTATTAGTCACTGAGTCCTTGTTTTTAAATTAAAACTTATATGGGT
>JAUZNK010058735.1:0-15126 GCA_035046665.1 Euphysa ruthae
ATACATTTTTATACATTTCTGTTTGTAAACTAAATACATTTTTGAAGTTAAATACTCTGTATGCAAAGCTGGAAAGTTTTGACAATGCGTTTCACAATAATGTTATAAACAGTGTTGCCAATAATTTGCTGTTCATGAAAGTTGTTTTAAAACACGTGCTCTATTTTATACTAATTACTGTGTTCAATTACATTTAATGAAACATTATATTAGGTAAAAATGTTTACATTGACCCTGATATTACATGTTGTTACATACCACATGCTTAGTGGTGTAACAGATCACATGCTATATAAAAGTTATAACCTACATTTTCTGCAATTATCTTATTTCAAGAATATTTCTCTTTTTGTTGGATTTTTGAAGGGTTATTTATTTGGTTTAAAAAAAAAAATGGAACTTTTTTTTTAAAAAGAAGTATCTCATTTATTTCATCAAAAAGATAACATTTCCAACACCATTTTTCGTTTTTTTTTTTGTGAGTTAAATATCTGTTATGTGGTTTATATCTTCATTTTGGTTTTTGCATAAAATTCCACCACTTTTTTTGTCAATCGTTCCAAATTTACATGAAAAATTGATGTTTTATTTTTTGGATAAACAATTGATAAAGTATGATTACAAAAACTATTATACATAGAATGAAATTTGTTCTTATTTGTTGGATTTATCTCCAAGCCAATGAAATCAGATTTCCAAAAAGGTCTGATTCAACTTGTATACTAAAGTATTTCTATGTATAAGTAGGTTTTTGTAAGCACGCCAAAATTGATAAAAGCAGTTCACACGCAATAATAGATGATCTTAAAAAATGCAGCGGAGTCTCAGGGTTAAAGTATTGAAGACGTATTTGAAAAAGTTTTTCTTTGAATTGATGTTAACTAAAAATATTTTTGGAGTAAAACAATTATTGTGGATTATTTTTATGTTGATGGTTTTATCTTTTTATTTTGTAAAGCATTCTTTGCACCTTAGTGTTTCCTATTTCTGTACTTTTTGCTTGGAATAATTTTTAAATATTTAGTTCTATAAAATACGTAAAACAGATTTATGTAGATAAAATTACTGCTTTATGTTCTTTTTGTGTATTTTTTATGGTTCAGATGCGATTTAGACATTTTTGATAAAATATATTTTGCATAGTTTTATATACTTGTAAGTTTGTAAGTCATTACCCACACAAAATTGTAAGATTCATAATATTTTTACTATATCTCGATTTCTCTATCTGAACTAATTGCAAACGGCCAGAAAAATGTTTTTAAAAGCCTGTTTAATTTTTTTTGTCGGTTTTTAAAATACTTTTACTTGACTTAGTTTTATACTATGATCCTCAGTTTGAATAAACAATTGAGTTCTTCCCTTTGCTTTAAGAAGATTGATAAATTTATTTTAACTTGCTTTTGATATGATAAATACTAGTTTATATATTTTTTTCGTTTATGAAAAATGTTCTATAGTAATATTTAAAAATGAATAGGAAAAGATTTACTTGACCGTATAATGTCAGTTGTTATCACAACTTTTTATGGTTAATTTTATTAGAGAAGACTATTTTCCATAAAACTGAATAAACAACCACAGAAGTTGTTTCCAGAAAATCTCATAGTTTTCAATTAAACATGTCTTCAATTATACTTCAATTTATTTAAATATATTTAAATTTATTTATTATTCAAAATAAAATTGACAAAAAATTGTTTAAGCTTTAATGGTTTTGTGAAAATTTATGACAAAAAAAACTCAAAAAACTCACTAAATCCCTTTAAAATGTTTTTATCTCAAATATTCCTGATTTCTTGGTTATTGCAATGCATAAAGACGTCAGAAGTAGCTGTTATAGCCATTCTAGATATCGAATTTCAAAAATTTTTCCACACAGCTCAACCATAGTGTGCTGCGCTGGAAAGGGGGAAAGGGAAGGGAGGAGAAGGGAATGCAGGAAGGGAGGGGGAGGGGAAGGCTTGTATGTTTCGAAAAAAAACCTGGATCCGCCCCCGCCGGTATAACTGTAACAACATTATAAACTACTGTAACTGCAAAAAATTACACTTCAATCTAAAAATAGAAACAAAAGAATATAGTGTTTTTATTTTAAATGAAGCACCGAAAGTTTATCCAAAATGTTTCTCGCGAAAGTTTCTCCGAATAAAATATTATGTAAAGCTGTTTGATAAAAAATTTGTATAAATACAAAAAAAAAAAAAGAAAATTGAAATAAGTCTTTGCTATTAAGTTGATCATCAATTTTAAAAAAATGATAGAGAGGATCATATTTCAAACACATAAAAGTTTTCAAAATGTTTAGAATTGGGATTGGTATTCAATGGAACAACCCTTACAGCCACACAAAATTAAAAACACCTTAGAATCAATGTCGACCGAGCATTGAGATTAGCAAAAAAGTTCGTTTCATCATCGAAACTGTCTATTCTGCATTAAAATTTAAGTTTACAACTGAAAGGATTCGTACAAGATACACAGGAATGGTATTAGTATGTATTTTGTTTGACTATGCGAAAAATCTTAATTTGAGCAACACACAACGAGCAAGCTGTTGTCTATCGAAAGTCAAGCAATTAATTGTGGTTGCAACATGTTCAATCGACCAAGATTTAATCGAACAAAACTACACTATACTGGTGAAAATATGCATGGAAAGATTAGTTTGTGATGAATTCAGAAACTAATTTAGTACAAAAAAACACTAAGGTTACTAGAAACAACAGGTTTTATGACGTTTTTCCTAAAATTCGACTCGAATTTGCAAAAATTGCATTCATTAAGTTTCTTTCGAAATCCACTAAAACGTCCAAGGGGACGTTGCCAGTGTCATTGTCAAAAATAAGTTCTCTTTGTTTTTGTTATGAAGTACACTTCCAGTTGACTTATAGTCAACTGGAGTTGAATTGTTTTGTTTGTAATGTTGCATGGTTTAGTTGATAAATTGTGTGTTATCAGTTATTGTTTTAGGTGATTTGCCAAATGTTGAATTAGCAAACGATGGTATTTCAGTTGATTGATGTGGTAATGGCAGTTATTCAGAAAGCAACAAGAATTTCACTTGAAATTTGAATCTGAGGTGGAGAATCTGGTGGATTATGTGTTCTAGTGTTTTTATTGTTATAAACAGTGAAATTTATGTATTGTTTGTAGACTTTTGCATGCGCGTGTATGCTCCCATCTGTTGCATTTACATTTATAAGCCGTAAAATTGTGCAACAAAAAGATTTTTTAAACAAATCATGGCGAAAAGTTTTGTCATAGGCTTCTATGAAAAAGTTAGCAAAAATACTTTTCTTTCATGTTTGTCAGGTCGAGCGGATAATTTTTCATTCATTCATTTATTTAGCTTTGGAAACACTTACATACTTTAATACAAATATAATAATATTACAAACGCTAATACAAATCAACAAAATTTAGATATTGATAAATTCTAGATAATACGCATAACAAATAAATAAAACTAACGAAATATTGGACATGTGCATGTCGTGCAGATCAAAGCTTTAATAGTTTATTTGAAGCAAGAAAACGATAATGGAAACTTTATAACCAAGTGGATTAATATTCCAAAGAAAGCGCGTTTCAAAAATAAGTGACTTTTTTCCATAACTAGATGTTCTCGCAGGTGGGATTTCAAAACAAAGTGATTCCTGAGACGGTATAGAAGATATTTTACAGGAAAACTTTGCCACATTCGTTCAGGATTTGGATTGTAGATAGGTTTATAATTCTCTAACATTAAAATCGGTAAAATTTTTGCATGAACACTGACTGTTTTTCTGGAGAAACCTTTCCTCAAAATCTAAGCAAACAAAAAAGTTTGTTGTTTGTCATTACACATAATTTACGTATGTGTTTCGAAAAAGTCAGTTTAAAATCAATAATAATTCCTAGAGTTTCTACTTTATTGTTTACTTTACCACATATATTAACGACAGAGGTGAGACATTGGTGGGCCCTTCTGTAATAAATTAGTTCTTAAGCTATTTTTTGACCCCTCTTTAGAAGTACAAGTAAGTTGGAAATACGTTGGGCCTATACGTTTTCTTTCCTTACAATGACTTCCGGATTTTCTGAAGAAAAATCCATGGTCTATTAGCTGTAATGTTTGTGAGTTATTGGTCAGACACCTGAATTGATGTATACAGTTTCCTTTACAATGCAGCTTGGTGTGATAATCAATACGAGACCCAAAGCCATGAATTAAAAGCACAGCAGAATGGAAGGCTGCGATGCGTACAACGAGTATATCAAGTTTGCATTTCGTGAAGTTGTTTGCTATTTCATATTTCATGTTTTTCTTTCTAATTGTTCTTGCATTGAAAGTTGTTACCCGCTTGTAGGTTTGGCAACTTAAGAATTTCTCCTCACTTTTTTTGCTCTTTAGTACTCCCCTTCCAGTCGAGTTCAACCCTTGCGAATTAAGATCAGTCGGATTTAAGGGAGCACCTTCATACATCCCAGTTGCTACAGGACATGCCTGAACATCGAGGAGTGGGTTTGCAGGGGCTTGAACTCTGGTGCTGTTTTCGTGTGTATTCATAATGAGGTTTCGGTTGTGCATTGCATAAAAGCATGGGTCGCTGTTCCACTTGATGCTCCATAGTTCTCAGGTAACTAGAGCGCGTATGCCTTCCCATTGTCAAGTTTATCTGATCATCTGCGAAGCTATGTTTTTCTCAGATCCACAACATCAGTTTATCGGTTAGTGCAACTGGAACTACTGTTACCCATGGAATAAAAGGATTGATTATCGAGGTTTGCTCCTCTAGAGCTGTCGTGTTCTGTTTATGTCCAACCATAATAACAGGGTAACATTAAGAAGGATGTGGCTACTCACCACGCACGGATGGTCATTCGTTATAGAGAGGCTGCATATGCGCTTCACATAACGCTGGGATGCATAGAGACCAGTCGTGGCGCCTGATTTCCACTCGGAAATGTTCTACTCCTCTGCTGATATCCCTTTATCCCAAATGTCCATTATCGAAATCCCCATGTGTTATCTTAAATAGTTAAAAACGATTAAAATTGTATTAGATTTATTCTGTATTATCTTAAATATTTAAAAAAATTATTAAAAATATATTTAAAATGTTCTGTATTACCATAAATAATTGAAAAGGTAATGGAAGTTATATCAGCTTTGTTCTGTATTATCGATTTATATTTAATAAAATCTTTAAAATTATTCAAGTTTTGTTCTATTTTATCATAAATGTTTAAAAATTTCTTTTAAGATTTATCAGCTCTGTTGTTTATTTGTTTAATTATTTGAAAATATTATTAAAACAGTATCAGATTTGCTCTGAATAGTTTTAAATATTTTAACTCCATTAAAATTATATTAGCTTTGTTTTTCATTATCTTGGATATTTAAAAAAAATTCATTAAAATTATATCACCTTTATTCTGTATAATCTTAATTAATTTAAAATATCGTTTTAGTTACTTCAACTTTGTTCTGTATTATCTTAACCATTAAAAAATATATTAAAATTACTTTAAAATAAAATAATTTTTATCTTAAATATATATAAAAAAAGTCATTAAAACTATTTCAGCTTTGTTCGGTAATATCTTAAAAAACTAAAAAAAAAAAAAAAATCAATAAAGTAAAATCAATAAAATTAAAAGTTCGTTTAGTTCCATATCATCTCAAATATTTAAATATTAAAACATCATTAACGGTGTATCAGCTAAGTTCTGTATTATTTTAAATATTTTAAAGCCATTAAAATTATATCAGTTTTGTTCTACTTTTATCGTAAATATTTTTTAAAAGCATTAAAGTTATGTTAGCTTTGTCCAATAATATTTTAAATAGCTAAAATCGTTTAAAATCAAAAACTTCATTCTAATTATATCTTCTTTATTCTGTATAATCTTAAATATATATTTAAATTATATCAAGTCGTTTCTATATTTTCTTAGATATTTAAAAAAAGTTATTAATATTATTCCAGGTTTGTTCTATCTTAAATATTAAAAAAAAAAAAAAAAAAAACATATCAGCTTTGTTCTGTTTTATCTTAAACATTAAAAAAAAAAATCAGTAAATGTTTATTAGCTTTGTTCTGTATTATCTCAAGTTTTAAAAAATTTATTAAAATTATATAAGAATTGTTCTAAATTATCTTAAATATTTAAAACTCTTCATTAAACCAAATCAGCTTTGTTCGGTATTATCTTCAATTAAAAAAAAAGAATCAATAAAAGTATTTCACCTTTTTTAATAAAACGCATGTAAGTTTTATCAGTTTCATTCCATATTATCTTAAATACTTAAAACAATTTCAAAAATATTTGTGTTTGTCAACTCAGGCATTATTAATTAATAGATAAAACGCATGTAATTTCGTAAATAATTTTTTAAAAAATCGTTAAAACCGTATCTGCTTAGTTCTGTGTTATCTTAAATATTTCAAAAATATCGTTAAAATTAAATCAAGGCTTCTTTCCTATAATCTTAAATATTTAAAAAAAAATTGTTAACGGTATATCAGATTTGTTCTGTATTACCTTAAATGTTTAATTTAGCCATTAAAATTATATCCACTATGTCCTATATTATCTTAAATATTAAGTAAATTATTAAAAGTGTATCAGATTTTATCTATGTTCTCGTAATTACTTAAAAAGTCATTAAAAGTACATGAACTTCGTTCTGTATTATCCAAACATTTGGAAAAATCATTAGGGGCATTATTCTATATTATGTTAAATTTTTAAAATGAAATAATCATTAAAGGTATATCAGCTTTGTTCTGTATTATAAAAAATCTTTTAAAAATGTCACTAAATTAGCTTTGTTCTATATTATCTTGAATATTTAGAAAATAGCGTTAAAACTCTATCAACCTTGTTCTGTATTAATTTAAATATTTAGAAAAATCGTTATAGCATATCACTTTCGTTCTATATTATCTAAAATATTTAAAATCATATTACCGTTGTTCCATATTATCATAATTATTTTAAAAAATTTTTTAAACCATATCAGTTTTGTTTCAATAAAAGCATCTCAGCTTTAATGTGTATTATCTTGAGTATTTTAAACCATTATTTTATATTTTAAAAATATATCAGCTTTGAGCTATATTATTTTAAATAAAAAAAACAAACATAAAAAGTGTATCAACTGAGTTCTATATCATTTTAAATACTCAAAATTTATGGTTAAAATATTTCAGACTTATTGTGTGTTTGTTATCTTAAATATTCAAAAGACCATTATAAGCATACCAGCTTTACTATTTTATATATTTAAAAAATAATCATTAAAATTATATCAGCTTTATTCTGCATAATCTTAAATATTTAAAGATATCGTCAAAGATATTTCAACTTTGTTCTGCATTACCTTAAATATTAAAAAAACATTTAAATTATATCAGGTTGGTTCGATATTTTATTAAATAATTAACAATTATGGTTAACTGTATATCAGCGTTATTGTGTAATATGTTAAATGTTCAAAAGATCATTACAACATTACAACGTACCAACTTTGTTTATCATAAAACGGTACTTTTACATGGAAAATGTTTTCTAGTGAAATTTGAAAAATAAGGAAACAGAATGACCCTAACATAAAGATAAGGAAAAATTTATTAACTTCCAGGATATGATACGAAGAGTTAATACTTATGGACTACATATTACCTTGTTCTACTTCGGTAAATTTGATTTCTAGCAGGTATATCAAAACTGCTACACTTTTATCCGCTATATATTTTGAATGATATTAGGAAGAATTGTTTGTGTGTTTGTTTGTTTGAAGTATGAAAGGTACTCAATGGAAATATTGTGTTAAAAAATAATTTTTGTGCCTATTCTCTAAACATGCTATTTTTTTTAACGCAAAGTTGTATGTACTCTTTGTTTCTGATTATTGTGGGGAAACCCACTGGAAATTATTTTCGGAATTATAAACTTTCAGTTATGTATCATTCCGTATATTTAGATACGAAGAGAAATTAGACATTAACACCAACAAAGTTATACATAAAAACGGAAAATTACCTTAGATTTCATAAATGGTCTTTTAAATCTTATTTATTGTAATGTCCAAAATAAGTTTATTTTTGAAAAAAATAAATTTAATAAGTAATTTGACATATAATAAATATAATAATAAGACATATAATAGAAATTACAATAGAAATATGATATATGATAGAAGCATATACTTAATGGATCCCAGCAGTTGCAAATTTTTATTTCAAATTATATCTCTTTCCATTCCTGCACATAATAGAGGTACAGGCACAATTAAAAATATTCAGAACAGAACGTTATACTATTGAATTCTTTGTTAAAATGAATACATTGAAGAATATTGAGTATTAAAGTCATCTTTTTAGCAAGATAAATACATATTTTAATAATTTCAAAAAAAGCAAATTTTCATAAGTCGTCATCTTTTTTTCAAAAAAACTTTTAAAATCAGCTATTGATAACTATTTTTTCGATGTGTTATTAATTACACCAGTAACCAGAGAATTTATTGCATAAATTCCATTTTGAAAGTAAAGATGTTCACAAAAAATACGTTCATAATGATGGTGCATGATAAAAAAAAATCTCCCTTTATATTTAATTTTTAGTTTTTTTATCAAGTTGTTAATCAAATAACAATTTGAAATCTGAGACCTTAAATGCTTTTGAGGAAAGATTTTTCTTTGATATTTATCATTAGATTTAACCAATAGATGCAACAGAGCTTTATACTTCATATGAAAGTAACTGTTGAAGCTGGTATATTCTTACTGGTTTCGGTTGAATAAAACTTTCCAAAGATAACCCACTTTAAAATCATTAGTATTTAAGTTTTTTACTGATGTTAGCGTCCTTAACACCAAAAATCAGGCATCTTCTGCATGTTTTCATCAGTTAGATAATTAGCACAAGTTAGGAAAAATAGTAATCTCATTCGATCCAATCCGTAGTTTGATGACTCTATCCTTGCAATTTTTTTTTACCTATTACTACCTATTACTTGGAGTAAATAAATATAAAAGCAATTGGACTTGATAACCTTTCACCTGTTTTTCCTAAAGATTTTCCCTCATTTCTAGCGAAACCTTTACGCCACATAATTTGAAATGGGAAATCATAAAGAAATGCGAAACACTAGTCTCAGGACAAAGAGGTGTTGCTTGTGTTTGAATGAAAAAACGGATATCGTGACATTACAATGTGATATTCTCTTAAATACTGCTCCGTACACACTTCTAATTTCTGTCACATAAACAAGTTTGTACTTAACCGCTTCAGATCAACAATCCAGATTAAAAAATCCTGATTTTGTCGTATTTAATGGATATTTTATATTCCGAATTTTAATCATCTCGCATGTATATAATTCCAACTTTTTTTTTCAATATTTCCAGCAAACAGCACAACTGATCTGCAGGTAGTTACTAAACTAAACAAACCTCTTCAAAAAACCTCTTATAAAAATTTATGTAAATAAAGAAATCGATATTTCTCTGGAAATAATGTTCTTTATACGATCTTTATAAAGTCAAGAAATGCTACGATTCTTATAAAGCCTCGGTTTTATACACGAGATCACCAAAAAGCTATGCAATCGTGTCATTTATATCTTTATTTCTTGGCATAAAAACTGAGGTTGGGAGACCATACTAACCTCATATTTGTACAGAGATGCGCAGATTCTAGGGTCTCTTTTGTTAATTATATTCATTGATGAAGTCTTAAAAGAAAGTATGCAAATGTAATTAGGCATGCATTGAGTATTTCTCAGGTTAAAGATATTTTGAAACATGATGCCTTATTTTACACCAACAATTTTTAATGGATAAAGTTTACAAAACTGTAGGCCATGTAAATCTTAAACTTTTCAAGGAATTGTTTCTTTCAAAAGCATAACTTATAATCTGCGGAACAAATCACTTATCAAACTACCTGCAGCTGTCACTATCACGTACGACAATAATTCAATTTAAAACTTGCTTTGCTCGGAATATTTGATGAGTCCGAATGCAGTAAATATTTGAATGCAGTGCTTTAAATTTTCAAAGAAAAATTAAAGTGTGGATTTGCTGCAAATTTGCTATAAACGATAGTTGTACAAAAAGCAGAATGTCTCTGCTTTTATATCTACATTGTGCAGATAACACTTTTTTTTCTTTGTATAAATTAGTTTAAAAACATAATCTAACGATTATCGTTTTTTCTAGATTTCCTATAACTAGGTTTGTTTGATAATAATTTCTTTGCCCCCGGAATTTCTTTTTTCTATACGACAATTTCTATTGTAGAAAACAATAAATTAATAACAAAAGTAAATACTAATAAATAAAAAATATATCGAAATTTAATGAGTATAAATAGAAATTCGGGATACGAATTTTAAAATAGTTAAAACTTAAAATTTTATAGTTTATATGGGCAAATTTTGCTGACTCAGCCAATAAAAGACTGCTAAACAAAATTCGAACGATGTGGAAACTTCACATGCAGATTTATATAATATTCGAGTAGGCTAATAATACGAAGATGAGTCAGTGTGTCGGTTCGTATGCACTTAAATTTTGCTATAAACCCAATTTGAATTATATGTTTGGAATTTTTGAAGTTTCTGAAAATAGCAGAATGACTTTGCGCAACAATGATTTAAGACTGGACGCACCTTTAGAAGATCAGTCGTAGGAAAAATTATTGGTAATCAAAACATCCTTTTATATAGGACAAGCTTCGTAATGAACTTTAAGAAATGAGAAACTTCAACTAAGTTAAGAACAAAACTAAGAAAAAGTTTTTAACCCCCTGGATATGATGACCTACTATTTATAAACTATAAAATATTTTTTTACATTTTTTTTTTTAATTTATTTATTATTTTTATATTTATTATGGGAGAAGAAAAATAAACTAAATATGTAGGAGTTGGATAACCACGAGAGTTGCATGTAGGATGTGAGTAACCGCGAGAGTTATATGCAGGATGTGAGTAACCGCGAGAGTTATAGGATTTAGGACATACTTATAAATACATATGATTGAAAAGTTTATATAAGGTTTTTTCAGGCTTAGTAGAAAACTGCTTGTGTTGTGATGGAATATTTAGATTTCCTGGTAATCGGTAATTTTTTAACTTAATAACTAAGGGCGTAAAGGGCGTTTTAAGAAATAATTAATAAAAAATTTTTTTTTAAATTGGTAAACAAAAGTGATGCCATATAGGAATTAAAAGTTTTTACAACTTATTAGATTTTAGTGATTATATATTCTTTTATTTTTTTTGATCGGATAATTTATTTGCTGATTTAATTTTAAATTTTTTTTAATTGTCAGAAAGCAGGGATAAAAAAGTTTTATAAAGCCACTTTATACATATTTTTTATTTAGTTAAAAATAATACACTCAAATGTCACTTGCACATTAGATCTGTTCATAAAAACTTTAAGGCTTTAAGAAATTTAAAACCTTCTATAACCAATAAGATCCTTTATCAGAAACAATTTGGTTTTCAAAAACACTGCTCCACTGAACAGGCTATATCCTTGAACTCGTTGATCAGATAACTAAATCTTTTCAAATCAGACTTTTTTTACGAGTCTTTCTAGACCTATCCAAAGCGTTTGATACAGTTAATCATGATATCTTGCTAGACAAACAAAGTTACTACGGAGTTAGAGGTAGCAGATCATTTCATTGGGTTAAAAGCTACCTTAAATCTAGAAGACAATTTTTTACTTATAAAAACTCAGGATTAAAAGAGATTTTGAGCATTATTCCACAGAGATCGATTCTGGGCCTATTACTTTTTTAATCTATATTAACGATATTTATAAAGCTTCCAATACTATATCGATTATTTCTGCCGATGACACAAACTTCTTTCTTAGAAATAACAATGTCAAAACCCTGTTTAACGTCATGAACCATGAATTAGAAAAATTTAATGTGTGGTTAGAGCCTAAACTCGCATACACTATTGGTCTGCTATACAAATCGAGACCCTATCTAAACATGCAATCTGTTATATTTCAGTTTTATACACAGTCACCTTTCATATGCTAATATTGTTTGGGGGGGGGGCTACCAACAAAATCAAACTTGTAAAATTAGTAAATATTTAAAAAAAACGCCTGCAAAAGGATAACATACAACAAAAGACGCAATAGCGCTTTACCTGTAATAGAGGATTTAAAAATTCTGAACATTTTCAACTTAAATATCTACCAAGTCTTGATTTTTATACTACTAAAAAACAAATCCCATAAAGTTTTGATCAATTTTTTGAACTCAATATTTCCAATATTAACTTGCGATCTAATCATAGAAAAACATATATATAACCAAAAAACTCCTGTAAGCAAGTAGAACATTCTACCTCTTACAGAAGTCCTAAACTTTGAAATTCTCTAAGTAATGAATTAAAAGGTGTTAAAAGTCTTAATATCTTCAAAAAAAGGTTTAAAATTTTTTCTTGCTTATAATGCGCTATAAACTATCTTTAGCATGGAATGAAACTTTTTTATTCCCTGATAAAAAATTTCTTAACGTTTATTAAATCACCTTAGGTCTATGGCAAAGATTTTAGCATGACTTTCAAAAACTATCAGTGATACCGAAATCTCTGAAAGCCTCCCTCCTGTGTAAACAAAAAATTGAGATTCTTGTTTTCTCATACCACGACTTCTGGCTATCCCCTAGTCAATAAATTTTCTTAGTCGAACTCTATATGATTCTGCTGTGGATTCTATTTTATTTTCCAGGATTATTTCATCTAATTCTTTCATTCGTTTATTACCACATCAAAATATAATTTAAAGTTGGGTTTCTGAGAACCATCGCATGAACATTCCCAATAGTTATAAATGATGAATTATATTTGCGTGTTTTTTTGACATGTGTGAACCTATAAAATCTGAAAAAATGAAATTTTCAGCCGAAATGATCTTTACACACTGATGGAATTTACACTCACCTTTTTGTGAAGTAGTGGAAATTAAAAATTTTAAACACGACACGAAAAAACTTTTTCTTGTTTGCGTGTTGAAATTTAATTCCAAACTTATTTGAACCCTTATATTCGCTACTCCTGGACACATATTTATTTCACATGCAGCAGGTGAAGGAGCAAAATGATAAAATTTTAAAATGTTCTTAAACTAGGATAATACGAAGGCAAAGACATTAATTAAAATATAGAAAAAATTTATTAACGTACACTATATGCGTATTCCAAAACTGCCTATGTATATCTCCAAATCAACATATTTTAATTACAAAAATGGGCTACCGATTTCTTCTATATAATCTGGTAGAATTGGATTTCTAATATGTTTCGTCAAACAGTCGACAGCAACACGGTCAATGCGAAAATCGAAAGAGAATGCAAACAGACTATCTTGTTGTAACAGCCATCTTAGATCAGCAGAACCATAAATACACATGTAACCGCGATAAACACCGTGACATTTAACGCTATGGTCACTCTTCCAAAGATTTGCCAATAAGTCTGAAGAAGGTAAGTCAAGAATATTTTCATTTTCATTCGTTTGTATCATATAGTATTGTTGAAAATCATCTTCTATATACGGTGATCCACCAGGGGCGTCTTTGTATCTGTTCATACTGGCATAAAAAAAGTCTTCAGGATTTTTTGTATCACGTGCCCATTCCAAGAAACTTTTTGCAACATCTGATTCAGTAATATATTGCCAAAAATCCCTAGTTGATATAAAATGCTCGCCTTTGCGGAATATTTTAATATCACATGGCGGAGGTTTTTTCTTAATCGTAGTCCTTAAAAGCAAGGTTTCTCCTTCGATTTCTTTTAATACGAATGAATATTTATACCGTCTTTCGAAGCGATCTGTCGGAACTTCCCAAGGGACGACGTTTTCGTACGGTTTTCGTTTTAAATATTGTACTATGTACGTGTTATTTCGCAAGGGAAATGCTGAGCTGGGTATGTTTATACCATACCTCCACGGTATAGAAGTGTTTAAAAGTTTTTTAAAACAAGCTAATTGCGCTTTTAAGCGATTGTATGTCTTTACACGAATACTATATATTTTATCTGGCAACACGATGTTAGGCACACATTCAGAGATTTTTTTAAAAACATTTAGATAAACTGGTCCAAACTTAGCATTAGGATGGACACAGTACAGGTTATCATGGTGATATATACTTGCCAATAAACGTAACGACTGCTCAGCAGTCCTATCAAGTGTTATCGTGTACGCGATCGGGTATGATGCTGAGCTATACTTCGGTGGCCGGTATTTAAAAACGTTAAGAATCGATAAGCAATTATGTTTAACAGTTTCGTGTATATCAGAGACATTAACATATTCGTAAAACTTGCGATTTAACTTTCGAGCAAACCTTCTTCCTTGTCGATATGTCTTTTCATCTTTACTTATCAAGTTATCACAGTTTAACATATTTGCATGATCATTTAACGTATTTTGATCCCACATTTGGAATATTAAACGGTATAATCGATAATTTCCGTTATCGTGATCTTTAATGGGCTTTTTCTTTTTTATAGTTTTTTTAGCCAACTCAGTGAAATTTTGATTCATTACCAAATGCATGAGTCTGTTTCTTAAATTTGCTTTGTGTTTCTTATAATCGAATCTTTTTTTAATTGTCTTTTTTGTTAAGGTTCTTTTAGTTATTTTTTTGGTATCCTTTGTTTGTTCTTTATAAGCAATCAATATCAAATAAACTATGACTATGTTAACTAGAATTAAAAGAATGCGCCAAGATAACCTCATAATAACTCATAAAGAATCACTGACAACTTGCTTCACGCAATTTTTGTCACGAAATCTCCATGAAGTCTCTCGAAACTTGTCATAAAATCTTGTCTAATTTTAATTACAAAATGCAAATCAGGTCCACGAAAAGTTTTTATACGTCATGAGAAACTTTTGTTGCATAATGTTAGTTTGCCTAAACAAAGAAAAGTAAAGAAAAATCATGAAATTATTCTAAAATAAAATTAAAAACTTGCCTAAGAAGATGCTTGAAGTTGCCATTGGATCATAATATTTGTTCCATTGCCCATTGTTCCATTGCCCTTAGTTCCTTTATGTTTTATGCTTTATACAAATATATACGCAT
>JAUZNK010058746.1:0-15125 GCA_035046665.1 Euphysa ruthae
AATGAAAGAAAAGTAAGTGCTCGACTTTTACGGAGCGTATATATTCTTCTTTTAAGTATATGTTTCTTTGCAAAGTTATATATATATGTCTCAATATATATATATAAATATATATAGCCAAATGGAAACAAGAAACAACTGTTTATTTTTTTTATTTCTTTTTTTGTTTTCCAATTTTGCCAAATATTTTTGCAATGTTGCATAATATTTCTTTGAATTATTTTGGATGTTATACATTTTGAAATGTTATCAGATTTTTCAAGATACTAAGTAATTTAGTACGTTCTTATTCATGAGTTGTCAGATGCTGGAAATAAAAACTTACAGTTAATAGTTACAGTTAAGCCCAGGATGTATTTATTTCGTTATTTTAAATATTGCTTTACTCTTTTCAAGAGTTATAAAAAGTGTTTATATTAAAAAAGATATATATATATATATATAATTTTTTTTTAATGTATTTGTGTGGATTTATTCTTAAGGGAGCTGTGGAAACTGCTGGAAAGATGTCAGATTTGTCAGTATTTGTTGATATCATGAACGTGCTATACTTGAAACAGTGAGAAATTTTTATTATGAATATTGAACAAAGGTTAATCTTTATTATTTACGATAACTGAAGCTGATAACCTAGTTAAAGGAATGAAATTTTTAATAAAGGGTTATTTAGAGGGAGAATTTTGAAAGGGACGCTGGGTGGGCGTAAGTAAGTATTTATTCACTATCAATAAAAATACAACCAAATAAATGTTAAAAATTTAAATATATTACAATATTGTAAAAAACGAGTCCTGTATTGATAGCCTTATTTTCATTGTGGTCCGTTGATGTGTAGGGGGTGGTTTGTACAAATATATAATATACTTATTTAATAGAAATAATATGATATGCTGTATTTAATTTTTATCTAATTAAACCAGAACCGTAATGTTTCTTTGCATTATGTTTGAATGTATTAATTTTGTTACTAGCTTTTATGCATTCTCTTAAATTGTTCCATATCGAGGGACCTGTATCAGAACTAGTATTTTACCTTGGTTAGTTTTTCTGAAACACTGTTCAAGTTTTTGATAAGAATTCCTTGCTCTTAAGCTATTATTTACACTAGTTTTGAAGATCTCAGACATGTATTCAGGAGAATTTCTATTAACGAACCTAAGGACACCTGCACTTATGCATTGTTTAAATCTATCGTTTACATTAAGCCAATTTTTTTGTTCAAAGTGATCAATTGTTAAATGCTCTCTGTTTTCCAACAGAAATATAGTACATACATTTATTTTGCGAAGTTTGAAGTTTTGTTTTTAAATTTTTGCTAATCTTTGCATACCATGAAGAGCAAGCATAGTCAAAATGAGGCTGAATTAATGAACTAAATGGAAGCCTTAGAAGAGCAGGATTTAGATGTTTACTGTTTCTGTATAAAAATTTTAATTTATAATTTATTTTGGAAATTACATGAAGTGCCATAGATTCTCCACTAAGTGTTTCTCAAAAATAGATCCAAGATATTTTACCTTGGTATGTTGCTTAATTTTAATACCATGATAATTACGATAAATACAATAATTTTATGATAATTGATGTCCAAATTTTCTGTTTTTTTAGTTTATATTTACAAAAAGAATAGTTTTAGTTTTATCTTCGCCAAATTAAATGCTTAATTTATTATCAGCAAACCATTTGCAGAGCTTTGAAATGTCCTTATTTAACTGTCTTTCTTTTTCTTTTGCATTACTATGTTGGAATACAAGGCACGAATCATTCGCATACAAATATAGATCAGTTTCAAATACTGCTGGCATATCATTTATGTATAGAAGAAAAAGTAAAGGTTCTAGAGTGGAACCTTATGGAACGCTGCAGGCAAACTTACCATGCTCAGAAAAAAACCTCACTTATATTTATTTTGAATGTTCTGTCAGTTAAATAAGATTTAAACCAATTTATATATTTGTGGTAAATTTTAAAAATACTATTTTATCATAAAATATTATATGGTAAATTGTGTCAAATGCTTTTTGTAAATCTATGAGTACCATCCCTGTTAAAATTCCTGATTCAAAGCCTCCACTTTATCATTGAGATATGATAAAGTGGAGGATGTGGAATGTTTCTTACGGAATCCTGATTGATATTTTTATAAAATATTTTGTTGTGTAGGGAAAGTGTTATGGACTACTTTTTCAATAACCTTTGAAAGTAAAGATAAAAAGTTTTTGGCTTATAGCTCTTAGGATCTGTCTTACATCTTTTTTTAAATAAAGGTTTTAATTTTGCTATATTAATGTTTTAACTACCAGGAAATGTTGCTGTTGAGATCGAGAGATTGCATAACTGTGATATCAGTAAAGAATGGATCTTTTCTCCATCTTTTAAATATATACCATTATTATTTTCAATTCCCGATGCTTTAGAATTTGTTATGGTTTTGAGTATGTTATAAATTGATTCTTGTGTTACTGGGGTAAAGTTAACACTTTAGGTTATAGTTAAGTTTTTGTAGCAGGATAATGAAAATTTTTAATTCACTTGTGAGACTTGTGAAATAGCCCTTAAATATTATAGTTATTGATTTTGGTTGAAAAATTTTAGTGTCATTTTATTTTAAACATATATTTGACACTTGGGATGATTTGGATGGCAACCGTTTCTTAATTTCTTTCCAAAGTTCGTTAGGCTTACCTGCATTTTCGATTAATTTATTTTCTATATATTGTTTTTTTTTTTTTTTTTTTTTATTGATTCAATTACATCTTTTTAAATTATTTATAAATTTCTGAAATTTTGCATTTCTGATTACGCTTTCTCTGCAATCTCTCTATCGAACCATTCCTGACTGCTAGTTTTTATTTTACATTGCCTTAGAGTAGTTAAATTGTCTATTATATCTATTACATATTACATTTTTAGCACACAAAATCTGAATAGGCCAAATTAATATCAGGGAACATATCATAGATAGGGAATTCTATATCGTGTAAGGTCCTTTTGTAAATATAGGCTGAATAATTTTTAAATGATCTAAATTTCTTGTGTTTTGAGACAAAGATTTATTTCTTAATATTTTCCTGGTACAAAATGTCATTTGATGGTCTGATAGACCTGTATCTATTCTAAGACTTCGAGATATCTTTTCAATATTATTGACAAGAATTTGATCTAATATTGTTGAAGATTCGCATGTTACACGAGTATGAGATTTAATGATTTGTTTTAATCCCTGGGTTGATACAAATTGTTTATATTTATTTATCAAGGAGTGCGTTGGAGCACGCCTTTGTAAACTTGATTTTTTATAAAATATGTATTTACCACTCTGTAGATTTATATTGAAATCTCCTAAAATTATTAATTCTTTTGTCTCACTTTTAAGTTTATTGAAGTCATTCAATAGTTCCTCGATAAATTTATTTTGCGTTGTTGGCCTATTAAATACACCTACAGTTATTGGTTGTAGATTTGGGAATATCATTTCTAAAAAATACTAAATATTCTCCGTAAAAGAATATAAATAATTTTCATTTATCACAGTACATTTATAAATAGATCCATATTTCCCACTGGGGGCGACCCTCATAACCGATCCTTGTTGAAAAAAGGCCAAAAATACTTAGCTTTTTAAGTGTTCAACCTAGTAAGCATATATACTGCAATGGTACCAAACAGACTAAATGGTTGTTGAAATAACTGGCAGCTCACTTTCATTATTAAATTAATTTTTTTAGATCATTATGGAATTTGGACTTATGTGGTGTGGTATTACCACAGCTTAAGAATTTATTTTCCAGCAACTATGAATGGTAAGGTCTTGATACTATTAGCTCTGCCAATTCTGCTTTTTCTCAGTCCAATTTTCCAATCGAAAATTTTTTGTTTAGTTTAGTTCTTTTTCACATTAATATAGCTGAAGGGCTTTTGAGGGTTACGATTTATGCTAAGGCCTATTTTTGCTAAATTACCTTGGAATATTATAGGTGCTAACTTTTGAAAAATTGATTCAGAGCAAAATAAGATTAATTGATTTTCAAATTTATTAAGTTAGCTTTTTTGACTTAGCATACCACTTACACTTAGAAATATAGATGAAAAAAATTCGAAATTTTTTTTCAAAGAAATTTATAAATATTGCACCTAAAGGCAGTTACAAATAAGTCTAGTAGCCTGGACTATTTTGATAACTTTATCACACTGCAAATCTGTAACTTCTGTAACACTTCCAAAATAAAAAAGAAATTTTTCCTATCTTTCCAGTTGGATGAAAGGAAATGATTTTGAGACATTTGTGAGACATTGCTGTCTAGTCCTGAATTACCTGCTGTCTAAAAACCTGAACTACCTAATCTCATTTTCTGTAATGGCTAAAAACTGCTTAATTGTGGACAGACCATTGGTGACAAAACTTCACTACCAACTTTTAAAACGTTACAAGGCACCAAATAAAGAACAAATAACTGTTAATCCCTATGGAAGCATTTTCTGTTCTACTCAAAACACATATTTAATCTAGAAAATTGATTGTACTTCGCTTGAAGAGGGGAATCTAATTCAATGAGCTTAAAATTTAAAAAAGTATATGTATCATATGAATTTTATGATGAATGCATTAAATGTTGATTTACAGAAAAAAAAAAATTTTGAGCAAAAAAATTTTTTTTACCAAACTTTCATTTTTAGAAAACTTAAGGACTGCTCACTCATTTTCAAAACTTGAGTTTTAAAAACATTTTACATGAAATTTTATATCAAGTCACTGCAAAATTTTGACAAAAAGGCTGTTTGTTTAGGTAAAGTTTATACGTTTCACGAGTATATTATTCTTATGCTGATATTAAAATCAATATCTTATACAATATTATATTTTATAGCTACATCGAAACGGCGAGTTCTTCATTAAAACTTATCTTGAAAAATTTCTCCCAACTCATAAAAAGCACTCTAAGTACACCTCCCGGTGCGTTGGGTGTAGATCTTTGTAGAGAGGATAGGTAACTATTTATTAATAATATTTTTATTTAATATTTAAACATTTTGTGTTAGAGAAATTATATTTCTTCCGAATTTTATTACATTCATATATGACTGTTTTTGTTAGTTTATTTTATAAGTCAAATCCTTGTGTTATTGGCAGAGAATTGTTTCAAGTAATCTGACAGACGTGGTAACTTAGCTTTTTGGACCCACGCAGTGAATGTTATGAATTCAATGTGTGTCCGTTTGTACTAGATATCAATACGCATTCTTTACTTCTGATTAATTATTGCATGAAGTTCATAAGGCAGATGATTTGGCAGAGCCAAAAAAAATTCTTATTTGCTCGATATTTGGGTAAACGAAGTAAAAATATATCATTTATATTAGACCATTATATTTATTTTAGGTATAACAAATGCGACAAATGCTACAAGCAACTCCACATCATTAAAACTGTGATTGCCGAAAGAACTACGGCAGGAGGTCGTATCGGTACCATATGTCGAGAATTATCTATTGCATTGCGCATAATCGAGCTATGATATATACAATTATTAGTTTATTAAAACATGCAAGGTGCTGTTATCCAATCGGAAATAGGCTGTAGAGATAATAACGCTATCCAATTCATTCAATTCTTTGTTGCATTTTTACATTTAAATCGATCGCACAATAAACGTTCAGTTATGTTATTTATACGCTTAACAAATACACAAGAAATGTGATAATTTGTAAAGTATGCCAAAGTGAAGAGTATCGTTCCTGCTTTAAAAAATACAGTTTTTGTAATGAAATTAGTTATTTGCTACTTTCAATGACGCTAGAAGGTGTTGAGGCAACATATTTGCACCTTTATTGAATAATAAGCCGGTACTTTAGTTTATGGTGAAATTCAAGGTTTTCGTCCATAAATTTCCTTAATTTTTGGCCTACATTTATTTTTAAAAAAGTTTTTAAGCTAATTCTTTTAAAAACACCACGTTGATCGAATAAATAAAGGTTATTCCAATGAGACAATTAATTAGGTTACGCGATCGAAAACGCATCAAGGTACTTGGTCAAATTTTTGATCGTCTTTATTTAATCAAAATTTTATATAGCCATATGAAAAATTTAATTTCTCTGGCTCAGCAATTAGCAAACGAAAACCGGTAACTATATTTTTTCTCCAACTAGTTTTAAGATAATTAAGTTACAAAGGTTAGTGCTTAGTTTTAGAATACTGAATTTGTTCATATATATATCTATATTAAAATTAAATATTACTTTGCCATGGTTACATTTTTTTAACTTGGTTTAAGGGACTTTAACTTTTAACTCTAAAGTGGATTTCCACAAGCGAAAAAGTGCGAGCGTCGTTTATTTATTCTCAAATTTCATTGGCTAACAAAATAACGTTACGTTACGTAATCCAAGTTTTTTAATATTGAATTGATTTCGACTATAGGCGCCTAAAATTAATAAAAATGATGCAGAGTCATTACTCTTTTTGATAATTTTTTAAAATTTTTGATTATTTAAAAAATGCCCAGACGAGACAGATCTTTCTTGAACAAAATCAAAAGAGATAATTTCATATTTTAGTGAGAGAATTATAGTTGTTTCCTCACGTCATTTCGAATGACGCCAACTACATTTTAAAAAAGCAGCAGTGTCATCGTCAACAGAATCAGCATCATTGCAGGTCAAGGGTGAAGAAGTTGAATTATTACTTCCACAAGAGTGTTCTGGTGTCAACACTAACCCCTTATTTGCAAAAAGAAAATTCAATAATTCTTCAGAAGTAGACATATTTGTTGCATATTTGTTTTGATGGCATTTCATTTTATAAATTTATTTGGATGTGAAGTTATTTTCAGACGAACTTTTTTAATTTTATAAATTGTTAGATTTACTCTTCTTTGATTGGTTAAAAAAAGCCGCACTCTAGAATTTTTCGCCAAGAAATTGAACTATATTCAACTTTTCACAAAAGCTAGGTTTTTGTAAAATTAAAATCTTACATAACGTAATGTTTACTTTTTGAACCAATGAAATTCGAGAATTAAGTCCGCTCGCACTTTTGGCTTGTGAAAATTCTGCTGTTATAATTCAAAAAAAGAATGGTTTTTTTGCATTAAAAAAAAATTGTTATGCTATGTGCCTTTCCTGGAATTTATTTTACACTGCTCCTTGCTTATTCAATTTTAATTTTTATATGAATCAGAAACTAAATTCAAAGGCTACTAATTCTCCTTTAAAATTCTCAAGATAGTAATATGTTGTTAAAATTTTTCGAATTTAAAGGTTCCAGTTGCACATGCTTTACTGTATAAAAATAACTGATTGTTGGAATACTTTGCCCGCTAAAGTTTTTTTATATGTATATAACTGTTATAGTAATTTAAAAGTGACAACAGTGATTCGATAAATTGTGTTAACCCCGTTGTTTTAGAATTAATTTTTTTACTAGAGATATGTAACCTACAGGTGTTACACGTTTGTTTAACGCCCCAAATTTTAACGTACATGATAAATGGACAATTACCATAATTCTTAAATTTTCTTTTTTTTTTCTTAGCCAACCTTAGTCTAAATTGTCGTTCTATAATTTAAAAAATTTCATATTTTAATTAAAAAAAGTAAAAAAAATAGGACGCATAGGTATGTTTTATCACGTATTTGCATATTTTAATATGCGGTAGATATACGATTGACACTAAATATACACGTTAAGCAAACGTTCCTAAAACTTACCGTCCACAAAACTTGTACTTCGGATACTTTGGGTATGAAATAACGCCAAATCCTTTGGTTATCAATGACATCAAATACAGTTTTGTGTAGTTAGGCACTTGAATTTTCCATATATTATTATATGTTATATATTGTTTTAATAAAAAATTTATAATTCATCGTAGTTTTTAATGAAGAAAAATATCTGATTTTCTATTTATTATACGCTGTAGTATTTGTTTGCCAAATTTATTCACACGTCCTTTCGCTGTCAACTACCCCCTCTCCTTGAGTTATTGTAATTACATGAGTAAGGTAATTATAATCATTGTTTAAATACAAATGCTTCGTTTACTAAATTTAAACATTAAGGAATTTGACATAACTTTTTTGTCTAAATTGTTTGTTTATTTGACACTTTAAAAAGTTCAAGCGGTAATAATACACGGTTGAATCATTCCCTTCAACCGAAACACTGATGGGTACCAATTTCAGGGTAATGGCACCATTTACCAATTTTACTATATTATAATTTGGTGAGATGTTTTAATTTTTTTTGAGATTTAAACAGCTATATGAAATAATGCAAAAGCTGAATCGACGGTAAAGTATGCTTCTAAGTCTGGTAGGTCATCAAGAATGGAAATCTCATTTTCATTCGTGATGACATAATTTATTTCTAATTTACACATCACAATCGTATCCACCTACTCTGTCTAAATCCAAACCCATTCCAAGTGGTAATTAAGCCTTGAAAACATCGAACCGTTCGATTGCTGACTTAGCATTTATAAAATATGTGCCACCAGAGCCTTGACGAAGCTTACCAAATGTTTTTTTTTCTAAATGGTCTGTGATAAATCAAACAAGAATAACTTAGTTTGCACTTCGGGAAAGTAAATATCGTGACAGATCTACGGATGCATGACATGTGTGATATATAGCTCTGTTTGTACCTTTTGTTAAACATTTTGTTGGTTGACTTTTTGCAGCCGTAATTTTATCGAAGTCTGCAAATTCTAACTAGCTGTGCAAAATTTTCTTTACCATAAGATGATATTATAGCACATAAAACATCTCTGGATAAGTCTTTAATAAACATATGGCAGAGATGAAACTAAAAATTGAGCTTTTAGATTCAATATCTAACAATCACACAAAATAAAGACATTTTATTTTGTCTATTTTCAAATTTTTACAGAGCAAATGATGCTTCCAAATAAACTTCGTTGTCTAAAATTGCCGATTTAATATATTATTTAATATGGTCCCAAAAAATAAGTATCACGTGATCAAAAACTATGCAAAAATAAATAAAAATGGCCGGTGCTACAGAGGAAACTCTTGATTTTATGCTGGAATATATTGGCGAAGAGTAGTTAGATGCTGAGTTTAATGTAATAAACTAACAAATAGAAGAGGTAAATATATTTATAATATATACATAGTTAATTGGATGTTTACCTGTTTAAAAACCATAGTTTCAGACATGTGGACTCTCCCGATTCACGCGGGAGACTACCTATTTGAAGCTTTAACTTATCTTCCGCACGATTTTTAAAATCTTATAGACATTTTTTAAATACATGCACAAAATTTGCAAAATGACATATAATTGATAGAAATGTTGCTTATACCTTCAAAATTTTTATGATTTTCTACTCCATACATATTCATGCTCGCAGACAACATCGAATTTTGTTTTCCTTTAAGTACTGCAGACTACGATGCTAAACTATCCACGGACGTGTTTCCAGGTTATAAAAATGCCGATGTGACCGCACTAAGAGTGAGAGTGAGTGAAAATGTTATATTTAATGTGAGAAACCAAAAAATTTCTGAGACAATATTTCCAGAAAGGCCCACGTGGAGAGTCTTGGAGTACTTAGAACGCCCATTTGCTCCTACGAAATTCGGTCAACCAAACAACAAACAACCCGACAAAATTGAGTTAGCATTGTATTACGCAATGAGTTTTGCTCAGAATTCGTGAACTTTCGACTTTCTTATTGTGACATCATTACTTAATATGCCAAATATTAACAAAGGTTCAACAGAACACCCAGTGTATGATGTGTGCAATGAAGTAAGAGAAGCGTTTTTATTAGACTGGGGTAATTGTGTAACGTATTCTTCAGATAACACAAATTCTATGGTTGAAAACCGTAACAGCCTCCATCAGAAAATAAGTTCACAAGGTAACCAAAAGATTTTTGAAGTAGGTTACCCTTGTCATTTAGTACATTTGTGTGCTGGAAAGGAAGCTAAAGAAATTTATGTTAACGTTGAAGATTTTGTTATTGACACATAATATCACTTTCGCAAGAGTGTAAAGCAAAAAAGTCTAGCTAAGGGAGTTTATAAACTTTAACAACAACGTAGTTAGAAAATTATCCAAGCATGTCTCAACAAGGTGGTTGAGTCTTGGAAAATATTTAGAGAGAACATTGATGCAATTGGACTCTTTGGAATTATATATTTTTGTCTAATTTCGATTTGAATGATGACCCTACTGACCCTGTTAAAACCTAGTAGAGAAAAGAGGTTAATAAATGCATTCAAACAACCTTTTAGCAAGTTGTATGCTATGCTCGTTGATTCATTGATGCATACATTGCATTATTCTACTTTGCGTTTGAATCGCGCATTGCTTTCAAGATTAAAAATTCTTCAAAGAAGTTAAAGCATTTTTTATTAAGTCTTTGACGTTTCTCCGTTTGCCTGGAAGACACCAAGCTACATTAGATGAATTGCATATGTTAATGCAAAAGTTTCCAAGTGTCACAACTGAGATTGACGCTCTTGAATCGGAATTTCTTTAGTATCAAGCAACACCAGATGATGAACTTTCAGCTTCTTTTTGACGAAAATGACAAAACCCATGCATATATTTTGTTTGGCACCAAATATCTGTAATAACTATATCTAATGTAATTGATCTATATTCTAGTCAACATCATTTTAAACACCTTGCAGACTTCGATAAATTTCTTCTTTTGATTCCTCGAAGTAATTTCTATTATGAGAATGTGCTTAGTACCATCAGAAAGATTTGCACCGATTGTCGCCATAACTTAGGAAAAGATGGTACACAAGGCTATGTAACTACTAGTGTAATCATGGAAACAACATTTATAAGAAACAACCTTCTTGGTATTCTGATACCTAAAATAAACGGATTTGGAAAGAAGAAGTTAGCATGTTATGAATGCGAGCCTATAAAGTCTATTCTAGCTCATGCAAAATCTACGGCATACAAAAACCTTCAGGCTAGGAAGCAACAACAAGAAGCTGATGAGGGTCCAATTTAGGGTTGAGCTTGTGTAATTATTTTTGTCAATATTTTGACTTTGAACAAATATTGTCTTATAATTGTTTTCATTTCATACCAAAAAGTCTTTTTAAGGGAAATTGTTAGCTGTTCTGTGCTCACAAATGCATTTTCCGGCAATCTAGGATCTCAAATTTCAAAATTTTGCCCTCGGCCCACATTATGGGAGCGCCTCACGGAGATACTAAGCTAAGCGAAACACAAACATAACTTCCCCTGATTTTTATATGCATAATGTTGACATCTCTACATTTTCTTACCCTTTTTACATAGTATTATAATATTTCTCTATCTTTTCAAGATGGTTCTTAATGAATATAAAATACGATACCAATGCCCCTCTATCATTTCAAAGCATCTTTTTTTTTTATTACAGTAAAATAAAAAATAATTGCAGTAGGTGATTTCTGTATCGTTTTTTTTTTTTTTTTAAGTTGGCTGTTCTTAAGGTGGTCACGCAGATAAATAACCTTTTAACAAACCTTCACTAGTTTCAACAAAAGGCACTGGTCTATCATTTTTAATAAAGCTTTATTTCACTCTTTTAGCTGTTTTTCTTTTTTTTTTGTGTCTGTGAATAGATGTGACATTTCCGTTTTTCCAGCAATCTGGGCTTTTGGGCTTATAAGTCTTTGATTATTTTTTAATCTTCCAAAAACCTCCGGGTTGAAAATTGAAAACGAGTATTATTTTTTGTTTTTTGTGCCATCCATATCTTAAAATAAACTTTTATCATCTAGAGTTGTGCATTGCTTTTAAATGAATACATTAAAAACAGTAGCTTAACCCTTCAAATATGTCATAAGTATAGTTGGTATCATAGTCAATAGAATAAAATAGAGGCGGTTTAAGAGCAGTTACACATGAATTTAAGCAAATATTAAAAAAAAAAAAAAAAAAAAGAGAAAAAAAAAAATTTTTTAATCCAGAAAAAATGATTGGGCTCTATCTAAGAGAAAGCTTTTTCTTTCTCAAAAGCTGTTACTTCAAAGCACCTTTCTCAATTGAAAAAAAAAGTATAAAAGGACTTAAAAATGATATCAAGTAACGCACAAACAAGCCAAAGGTAACAGGATAGAGGTATCTATGCTACGAAGAAACTAAATATAAATTTCTTCAGACAATAATAATATTGTTTATTAAACACCCATATTAAACACCCATATTAAACACCCATATTAAACACCCATATTAAACACCCATATAAAACAAGATATAATGTAAAATTACAACGAAAGTTTTAAAGCACTGGAATTTTCAACATCGTTTTAAAGATTTTTCTTTTTTTTATTTTAGAATGCAAGAAATCAATCGATAATTCTAAAGTGTTGTAAATGTCGTTAGGTAATTCATCATGGATACCAAATAGTTTGACTTTCTCGGTATGTATCAGAAGATCGTAGAAATCAATTCAATTTCTCGCAGTAGCCAAATACTTCTTAAACGAAACTGTTTATTTAAATAGCATTTTCTAGTCGCAATAAAATTATTGAACTTGTATTTTTCATTTTTTTATCAATCTTGTAAATAAGTTAAGTCTATTACGAATCATGGTAACAAATATGTGTGCGATATTAAAAATTGTATTTAGAGATGTTGAAGAGTGATTTTAAGATTGATCTTCCAATAACGTCCAAACTTTTAAGCGAGTCTTTTGTAAAATTTGTAAAATTGCAAATATTTCGGCCATATGATAGATAAGATAATGTACAATTAGTGCATTATATAGTTGTATTATCATGCTAGGATGACAAAAGCGAATTTCATTTTTAATCAACATTTTTCCGATAGTTTGGGTTGACGATATTCGTTAGTTTAGATTTATATTGTTTACTGAAGCTTTATGTTATTGCTTCTGTTACTATCGTTATCCCATATAAATCCAAGGTGTTCAAGCTTGTTGTTAAGGGTTACAAAAATATCACTAATGGTAACAGAAGCATTTTTAATTAGGGTTTTTCCAGATATCATAAATTCAGTTTGCGTTAAGTTTAACAAAATTTGATTGTCCATATGATTCACATTTATTGGTTAGTGTCTGAAGTCCGGATAATGTAGTACCTAATAAGATAATGTCATCTGCGTAGGCTACGATACCCGCAGAATTACCAAAAATGGAAGTGCCAACAGAGCTGTCGTTAGATATTTCCTTTAGGAGGCTTTCGCTATATATGTTGTAAAGATGTGTTGAAAGTATCGATTATTGACGGACTCCTTTTTTTAACTTGAAAGTTCTTGATGAATGACAGTTGTATGAAATTGATGTAGTGCCTAATTCATATAGCAATGATATAACTTTACAATTTTGAGAGGTATATTTTTCTCAAAATAAAATTTTCCGGTACTTTTCCATTTAAAAACTTGAAAAAGAATATAAACAACCAATATAAAATTATTTGTTATTCAATTAGTTTGGCGGCCAGTAAGCTGAAATATCAGCTAAAACTTTTTCAGATAAAACTAGTTCTTTATGTCGTTGAAGCCACATCCATTCACACAGATACGAACCAAGAATAGATCAATGCTTCCCGTTGTGTGTTTTATTTCGTTCGTTGGCTGATTTCCATGATCTCTCAACAGATTGTGTGTGGGCATTTGCTATTGGATCAACAAAATTCATTGAGTGGTTGACCGTTAAATGGTCGAATCCCATTGCTGCCACATCAATTACCATATACCATTTTGTCATGCTGTCGTAAACCTTTGTATATTGATTCTATTGGCTGTGATCAGACGAAAACAAAAAAAAGCTGAGCATGGACGAAATAAATATCTTATACGATGCTGTTTATCTTTACTTCTCTGTTATATTAAAGTATGAAACATTTTCTGTATTCCATTCTCTTTCTTGAGATTTTGCTTACTATATCAAGTTTTCTATTTAAAGACTCAAAACTCTGGTAGACTTGTTGTTTTCTAGAATGATTTTTTTTTTCTTTTATGAAGGGAACACTTTGAATAAATCGGTTTCATTGATAGGTTTTTAATGGTCGTTACTGCTAAAGTTATTAACTCTGCCCTCCTTGTTATTGCCATGAATACTAAGCTTATATTTCTCCTTGAGAATTTTTTTTTTTTTGGCTAGGTTCTAGAATACCCCACCACTTTTTTAAACTATACCTTATATACGCTTTTTATGTTTACATCCAGTGACATATAGGTTTAGGGTACGGTTATACTATACACGGCGTATATACAAGTATATATAAAATAAGACTAGAGTCTAGAACACCCTTCCACTTTTTTTACATCCAGCGAAATATTTTTTACATCCAGTGATATAGGTTTATAATTGATGGGTGTTCTAGAATCGCGCCTTTTTCTTCAACAAAGGTGCGGTTATACTATATGAAAAAAAAGTGGATGGGTATTCTAGAATTGCGCCTTTTTATTAAACAAAGGTATTTTTTAAAAATCATTTAACAGCAGAGAACTTCTTAAAACTAGATGCTCGATTTTTGAGTGCCATATTAATTGATTTTGATTAAATTTTGCTAGTAGAAGAAGTGTTGGTCCGAGTTAGATTTTGAACGAGTTTTGTACTCAGTTTAACCAAACACTGAATGAATGAAATAATAAACAAATAAAAATTTACAACTCCCAGGGCAACAAAACATATATTAAAGAAAAATTTTTTGATTGATGATCACGGGAAAACATGAAGTTGAAATTCTCTTCTAATTTTTTGATAAAAAGCTACTTGAGTGCTCAGCTCTGATTGTTTCTTTAAATTGGTAAGCCCTTCTAACTCCAAAATTTTAATTGTAGAAATGACGAAACTTGTTTCATATTTGACTCACAATAAGAGTTCAAATATCGCTCAGAGACTTATGCATGACTTATGGTTTTTAAAGAAGTGGGTATATCAACTGCAAATGAGATCAACAGATTTTTTTCATGTTTATATGGTCTCTCTGATTTAGATGATTCGAAATAAGACCTGAGAAAAATAAGACCTGAGAAACAAAAAATTAAAAACTGATTTAGGCTACTGTGATGTGGCTAATATAACATTTATATTTAAACATTAAACATCTCTACAATAGCATCGCCCGGTTAGCTAAGTAGGTAGAGCATCAGACTTTTAATCTGAGGGTCGCGGGTT
>JAUZNK010058768.1:0-15124 GCA_035046665.1 Euphysa ruthae
TTTATAATTTACATATAAAAAAAATTTGTTGGTTTATATTAGTGTTTATTAATATATAATTATATTCATATACAACTTTGTAAGCGTTACTAACGTTAAATAAATAAATGAATGAATGAGCCGATTTCCAAACATCTCTATCTTTCATTGGGTTAGGCCTTATACGATAGGCTGTAACACCGCACATAGCGTTGGTGGCTTCTACTCGGGTCATATTGTTCTGGAAGTGGTTGACAACGTAGCGATTTGTGAACTCGATGTCCTTTTCTGGTTCTAATATTGGCTCTGGTTCGCCCTGCTTTTGGAAAAGTGGCCGAAGCTCATAGTCCAGATATTCCGACATTTTTCCCAAATTTGCTGATCGATACAATGAAGAACGCCGGAGCTGACCTAATCCCTGCGAAAAACAGTCTCCCCTTTAATTCCGTGATCAGAGAAACTTTCTTCCTCGGTCACTTGGGCCAGGGGTTCTTTAGTTGACTTACCTAAAAAGTGAATAGCTTATAGTGTTCGTCTGAATCTAGAAACTCTATCACTTCTGAGGCCATGTCTATGTCAACATACCTTGACCTCATTCGTGATATCTGGCTCTCTTGCTACCGGCCGCATCGAATCCACGACTATCAACACTTTCCTCTATCTCTTTTCACACGATTGTGTTCCCTTTCTTTAGGTAGCTCCCGTCTGGGTAAAATATACTCAGCAAGGAAGTTTTTAACGACACCCTTGAGGGCCTCAGCATCAGTGAAGGTATATTCATCCATGATGGATATATATTTCCCGGTATACCCTTGTCAGACAAGTCTCTAAATAGAAATTTGTACCAATTCACACAGCACACCGGCAAAATATCTACACGCTCGCTTCTCTCTATCTATAATTTTTTAGTAACGCGATGAGAATTGCACGGCCTAAAAAGCAGAGTCACGGACTTAGTCTCTACACCACATAGCTTATACGGAACTGGTGGCGTTCTACCAAGACATAGCTACTAGCGATGTGTGCTGCAATATTTGTCCACACATTTTTTGTCCACATATTTTATTTCACCGTAAACGCAGCCATCAAGTAGGCTCGAACCACATACCTTTTTACTACGGTCTCCGTAGTTCGGCTCCTTAGACCACTGCGCCACGGATCCACAAATGATATTGTTGTTAGTCACTTCTCGTAAATCCAAGCTCCTAATTTCTTTATTTCCGGTAGTTTCCAAATCTGTTTGTTATGTCAGGTTTAAACGAAATTCTCACTCAAAATTTCCAGATTTTCACTTTATTTCACTGGAAATTTTCACAAAAAAGTAGTTTATACACCAATTCATTTGATAAAAATTTGTTTTAAGCAAAAATATCAAAAGATATATATATATAAACCGAGATACCATCTGCTGAGAATCCCTCAAGAAATTAAATTTATTCTATGAGCTATTTAAATTTCATTTAAAAAAAGTTGGTATTAAATTCGTCTAACATATGGTTCTTTCTTAAAAGTTTGCTCGAGTTGTTCAGGAACGAAAACGATCTGTAGTAGGCCATGCCTGTATAAAGATGATATTATAGCAAATCTCCTAAAATAAAAAATATCAAGTTTTTAAGTTGTAACTAATATTTTGACGAAGAATTATTAGATATTTTGAAGCACCCTCAACAATATAAATAATGAATGACCTCTTTAATGGTTATTTTGCTTATCCTCATTGAAAAATTTCAAAACAAAATATTTTAAATACAAATATATAAAAAATCAATTTATTACTGTTAAGTGGAAGGAGGATAAAGCTCTTTTAAAATGATAACAAAACTAAACAAAAGAGTGCACTGTGAAATTTTTATTTTATTTCTTATTTGTGCTATTTATTAAATTGCACTTTGCAAGTTTTGCAAAATTCGGAAGTTTTACCTACAACGTTAAATGGGATGGAGAAAAAAATTGTTTTGATGTGAAATTGCATCGCTCTTGCTATTAGACATTGGTAGACGAATAGCTAAACGTAATATTAGACATCGATAAGTAATAGAAATATATTAATATAATATAATAGAAACGCATATATAATAGAATTAGAAAACTAACTATTTTACATTAAATCTCGTAATTCCTGAGAAATTTTTATATTTTTTTGTGCGATTCCAGCTTTAGAAAAATAGCTTTATAATATCGAAAAATCTCGAAGAAGTTCATTTTATGAAAAAAAATACTTATCTATAATAGAACTTTATTGAAGTGACAATATGGAGAAAAAAGGTATATCTTCTTTTTTTACATAAGCATTATCATATAAAAGTTGACCAATTTATATTTAAAATATATTATTATTATTGTTGTTATTATTATCATTTTTATTGTTATTGTTATTATTGTTATTATTGTTATTATTGTTATTATTGTTATTATTGTTATTATCAATATTATTATTGTTATAATTTTTATTATTGTTATAACTTTTAATTTTGTTATTATTGTACATGCATGAAGTCTAGAAATTTTTTAGCTTCTGATCTTTCTTAAGGGTCAGAACAAGTTAAACTTTATATAAATATGTCAAAAATCAAAGTAAATGGGTACAGCTTATAAGCTATTTATACTAGAAAAGGACTCATATAGAATTTAATTTAAAGTTCTGGAAGTTGTTTTACGTCCCAATTTGTGAGCCCGGCACACTTTGCAATTCCATTACCCTTTTTAACTCATATTTGTCAGAATTTCTAATCCCCTAATTTTTCGCTAATTGTCATCCTTCTTTGTTAAAGTTTTTTTATCCAAAGCAAAAAAATTTATATGCGCTATTTTCTATTGTTTCACGCTGAATTTCAAATTTTTATTTTTAAAAATTTGCTTTTTACAAAAAAAAAAAAAAAAAAAAAAAAGTAGAAATGGTGCGCGAAGAAGATATATCAAGTTGAAACTAGTTGAAATTCTTTACTTTACCTATTTTTTAAAAAAAGCAAAATTTTAAAATTCATCATTTTAGAAATATCAGTATTCAGTCTTTCCGAAAATTTTAAATTCAATTTACTTGTCACACAGCAGATTGGTCAGAGCATATGACGTAACTCCTTTTTATCACCCCATCCCACAACTGAAAATTTAAATATTTTTAGAATCAATTTTTTCCGCTTGTTGTGTTAGTTAGCATAATAAGGGGATGAACGAGAATCGTTTTTCCAAAGGGTTCGAAATAAAAAGAAAAGACATCATAATTTAATAATGGCTAATAAAATATTTATTATTAGACGTTCAAAAACCGTTTGAAAAGACAGTAATGGCGTTTAAATCAAAATACTATGTGACATTTTATTTTAAAAATTTCGGTAATGCTCAGAATATTCAGAATTTTTTTTTATGAATACACTCTAAAAATATTTCTTCTAAGAATAGTTGCTAACTTTGAGTTAGCTCTGAGACAGCCTTTACACGGCGATTTTCATTTAGCCAAATAAATCCCTGCTCGTTTCATATTTAAATGTGAAACGGACAGGGGTTTCAAGGCCAAATTCAGCTGCAGTATTTTAATTATACTACAATCGGCAAATAACGAATGCAAAAACCCGTAGTACCCGTAGTACCGATTAGACCTTACCTAGTCTAGATGTATGATTTATTTTTGTTTTTTTCGAACATTTACCAATGAATTCATATTTTCCTAACACAAACCCACTGCATTGCACAGAATAACAAGAATGCCACAAATTAAGACGAGATTTTTTTCTTGTTACCTTAAACGTATTAAATTTCGCTTGTAGAAAAATTCGCGATTTTCGCTATTTTGGGCCAAATTAAGTGCTAGCGAAAAAATTCTACAACACTAAAATCGCGAAATTAAAAAACACGGTAAATATTTTTTTTTGTTTTTATCTGTCTTCTTTTTTTTGGTTTAATGACATTAATTTTAACATTTTAGTTATCTTTTTCAGTTTTCGAACTTTCTTTAAAAAACGATCTCATCTCAAAACTCTTTGGCTTCATTTGCTTGTCTCTTTTTTGAGTCACTCTTTTGATTATTTTTAGTAACAGCAACACCACGATCTAACAAAAACTTTGTAATTCTTCACCCTTTCATAGGAAAGTGTCCGACTATTTCATTGGTTTGATTTTGTCTTGCTGTCTTATTTGCACAACGATCAAAAAGGTTATTTTTTCATGAGCACAATTAAGCATTTCTTTAATTGTTGGTTGCAATTATCTGCTATAGTAATGATACCCTCCCACACCACATGAAAAATAAATTTCCTATTGTGAAGTAATTTTTAAATAAATTCACACGAAGACAGAAACGTAAACAACTGACTAAATAAAATCATTTATTATGATGGAACGTCTGAAATATGTGTGGTATTTCGATCAGTTCGCGAGTGTGACCATTTAGTTTACAGTGAAGAAGAATAGAATTTATCGAATACATTGTCAACAAGTGAATGTCGTCTAGCATTAGGTATTATATATCTATCCATTAATAGTTACGTTAGCGAGTAAGATGATCCGAATGACAATAGGAGCGACGAAAAAAGAAATCCATTTGATTTATTTGATGAAGATAATTGAAATATAAATACATTATACATAAAATTTTTCCTCGTTTTGTCTTGTTCTATTCCTTTTCTCTTTACTGAAATCAGAAAAATAAATTAAACAGATATTAAGCGCAATTAAATCTCCGCAAAATGAAATTAACAAGATCGCGAAATTAAATAAACGCGGAGGATTTTAAAATGACAAAATCGCGAAATTAAATACTCGCAAAATATAAAATTTCATGCGAAATTAAATACGTTTAAAGTAGTAAGTAAGTCAGAAGGAGGCAGAAATGTTGCTATCGAAGAAAGCCATCAGAGGTCAGTCCAGAAAAACACATTATATCTAAGAATTATTCCAGTTATTAAGGTAATTAAAAGCGAAATAGCAAAGGAAAATGTCACAAACTTAAATAAGTGTACCTCATGCCTTAAATACGAAGTGTCGTGCAGCCAACCACCAAACTACAGGTGAATCATTTCTTCCTTTTTACGTAATTTCAACGCTTAGTTTGGTTTTAAACTATGGAACAGTTATGATCTGATTTTCTTCAGTTATGGAAATAGGAGGCATATAGATAGTTTAATGAAGGGCCAATCACGCAAACATTACCCGTTTAATGATCCTTGATTCCAGGTGCCCTTATGAGTCTACATCATCTTGAGTTTGATCCTTGTAGGTTTGTGATTCATTCGTTATATGGAAGTCAAGGAATACACGTCGCTTTAAAAAATCTCAAAAATATTTCTCGTCCACATAACGCCTATTCTTTTCACGAACAAAATAGCATGGCTGACAACTGAAATTATAAAGGAAATATTAAGATGCTTGATAAAAAGATGATCGCTGAAGATCCAAAAGTTTTGCTCTTCCTAGAGTTTTGCACCTTGCCATCCCGACATTCTGCAGGATGGTTTGACAAACAAATAGCTGAACTATTTTTCCAAGAATACAACCATGCGGCACTGGCATAATCAAGAAATTTAAGCAGAAGTATAGAAAACTATTGGTTCGCTTTTTTGTCGCCACATTGATATGGGTAATCAGACTGCATCGGAAATCATCGAAGATGTCACCATTCTGAAAGTTATTAACTGGATATAACCATCATGGTAAGTGAGAAAACGATTAAGAACTGTTTTGAGAAGTATGGCTTTGGTAAATCTGGTATCCAGACGTAATAGTGAATGAATTTATGGAATTTGACGATAGTGTTGACACTGTTGACTGGCGACAGCAATTAAAATTTGAATGTAACCAATCGGTTTTTAACCCAAATATTGAATGTGATGAAAATAATTCGGACTTAGATCAAAATGATAAAAACAGCAGGTTTAAAACCAATCTACTCTGTTCCTCTATAATTTATTATGATATTATGGATCATTGAAATCGTATATAGTAAAGTATTTAATATGTTGACAGTAGAATGTACAGTTACCTATATTTCCAGAATGTTGAAGGAAAATGGTTTCATTGAAATTTAGTAGCTTTTTATTCAAACCTCTACAAAGCAGACACCTCGTTAAAGGGGACAAATTGTTTCGGTCCCGTAAAAGTGTCCACTTTAGAGGAGATTTTCTACGATAAAATCACGTCTATATTGATTAGTAAATAATAGGGTTCTATGTATTAATTAACACTACTTTATGATTAATTCTACATTTTATTGTTTGGAAACTAAAGTTTACCGATCTAATACAGTCGTTATGTTATTTTATGCTCTGGAAACGAAGACAGCCGTGCTAATGTTGTTTCTTGGTAGTATATGATTAATCTGATTACGTCATAATTATTATAACTTTATGTCAAATTGTTGTATGAAGATAACGCAGTATTCTGTATTCTCATAAATGCTTTCCATTTTGTTTAACTTTATTTCTGATGATACATTTTCATCAATGTTCAGCTGGGAACTGATGTAGGTGTCATCGTTTTTTAGTTTTGTTTTGGACAATGAAGTCAACTCCTATAAATGTAAAGTCATAAAATTTGGTAAAAAAAAAAAGTTTTGCATGGTGTCTTTAACGATCTTTCAAAAACAATCGATAAAGTTAATCATGAAATTCTTTTATCGAAATTGCAACATTATAGGATAAAAGGTAAAATTTTCGAATGGGTTAAAAAATATTCAAAAAAATAGGAAGCAATTTGTTAGAACAAATTTAGCTTATTTTAGATATTGGTTGCGGAGTTGCACAAGATTCTATTTTAGGACCGTTATTCTTTTTAATTGACGTTGGTGATATGTATAGAGTCTCAAACTTTTATCTAAATTATGTATGCCGATGATACTAATTTGTTTTTAAATAACAGCAGCATTAAAACCTTGTTTACAAGCGTGAATAATGAATTAAAGCATTTCTCACTTTGGTTTAAAGCAAA
Source organism: Euphysa ruthae (assembly GCA_035046665.1). Taxonomy (NCBI): domain Eukaryota; kingdom Metazoa; phylum Cnidaria; class Hydrozoa; order Anthoathecata; family Corymorphidae; genus Euphysa; species Euphysa ruthae. The sequence continues at coordinate 6,898 of JAUZNK010058768.1, forward strand.
TAAACTGCCATTCAAATTTGTGCTATTTCATAAACGGAGATCTGCAGAAAATTTACGTTTAAAACCCCGATTTTTATCTATTGATGATGTGGATTTAAGAAAGACAAATTCAATAAAGTTTCTAGGAGTGTTGATTGACCAAAACGTAAGTTGGAGTAGTCATATAAATATTTTGGAAACTAAACTATCTAGGGCAATAAAAATGTAAAACTAAGTGTAGGTTTTTTTTAAATTTTACGTCACGAAAGTTATTATATTATTGCGAAAGCAAAAACGCGAGTTTAACAAGCTTTGCAGCTGGAGCTCATCTGACAACAACGCAAAAAATTTTTTTAGTGAGGAAGGTTTTTATTTTTTGCTGCAGATTTTTCAGCCAAAATTCTACCCTAAGTTCTATCCTAAATTTGGGCCAAAATTCGTGCCTATTTTTTCATATTTTGTCTCGCCTTCCCATTTTTTTATCGAAAATATTTGAACAGTAGAGAATAATTCAATCGAGACAATATTGTCTTGCCTCCCTATTTCTTTATTAATAGTATTTGAACAGTAGAGAATATTTCAATCGATACAATAAAACATGATGTCTTTTTGTTAGGGACCAAATCAAAACTAATTTAATTTCAATACTTACTGTCTACAGAGAATTTTATTTAAAACTTTAACAAAAGAATCATTAACATTCCATTCAAATCTAAACAATATAATCGGTGTCTTTAAACAAAGGCGTGTGCGTCATACTTAAGTTAAATTTAAATTCATTTTAAATTGAAACATATTTTTAAATTAAAAGCAACATTTTTATTTCATTATGTATGCTATATACCATAAATTCAATTTTTTTTGCATAAACTATTCTTCGAATAGATCAAAACCAAATCAAATGTAATTTCAATACTGTCGAAAGTTTGTATATTAGTCACCAGTAGCGTAAGAAAATTTGTCGTTTGTTGAATTCTGTTAAAGTTCTCTTCTATCATCAATTGCCATATACCATTTTTAGCTTTGGCTTGCCAACAAGCTTGCCATGCTTTCGCAAGCCTTTGTTTACATTGAGCAAACATCGTTTGGGGGAGTACGTATCAAAAAAATTTACTAAATTTATTTAAACTTCAAAAAAAGTCATGTCGAGTTTTAAACTTAAAAGGGAAATGTGAAAGTTCTAAACCACTTGTGCCCTAAATGAATGCTTTAATTATCTACCAATTAAATATTTACCAAGTTTTAATGTTTATGCCACGCTTTAAATGTGGCACTTTACCTAAAATTTTCGATAATCTATTTGAAAAATCTTCTCGCCAAAATCTAAACTCAAAATCTAATAAACATTCTACTAGTTTTAAACATCCGTTTATAGAATACATGTTAGAGGCGTTTTCTGTAGGTTACGAGGTCCTAAACTGTAAAACGACATCCCGGATAAAAGTTTGAGAGATCTTAGTTATAGCTTTCTTAAATTTAAATCCAATTTAAAACAGCATCTATTGAATTTTGTATCAATGCAATTTAATGTTTTTATTTATTTATTTTTTTTTAACAATCTACTCCTTAATTTCAGTATTTCTTTTTATACAAACGAAGGGGTCCATGAAACGGTCGTTAGGTTCTCCCTAACATACAACGTCTTCCTGACTAGCTCTTTTTCGTGATATTTTTGTTATTAACATTAATTTTTATACTGTTATTTCGTAAATATTTCCTAAGTACATTCTTATCTTGACAATAAAATGTTAATGAAAATATGCTCACATGTATATATTATATTAAATTATATTATTATATAAATATTCAGGTGCTTAACACGATTTTTAGTTTTAACGAAATTTTTTAAAGAAAAACTTTTACGTGATTTAAAAATAACGGTGATTAAGCATAAAATTAAACAAAAGAAAAATTTAAAGGAAGGCGTATTTTATTTAAAAAAAAATTTTATTCTTTGATATCTCTTTTATATTTTTCATTTACAGCTGCGCAAGCGGTTTCTTTCTTTTCTATATTCTACATTCTGCATTTTATTCCAACAGCTAGCTTGGCAAGATAAGTAGTTAAATACTAATAAATTGCAAACATACATCACATACATACAACGCATAAATACATCGCATGCATGCATCGCATACATACGTCGCATAAAAACATCGCATGCAGACATCACATATATACATCGCATATCTACATCGAATACATAACTCGCATGCATACATTGCATGCATGCATTGCATACATACATGTTATGCATACATGGCATACATATATTGCATATATCGCATGCATACATCGCATACATACGAATTTAGAAAACTGGTCGAAAGCTATGTATAATGTTTATGTTTTATGTCAGTCATCAATTTTGCTCTACAAGTTTGTCATCATTATAAATTCTTTTACCAAGTCATTTAGAGTTAAAAAATCTCCAATGGTTTGGGCACGTGACATTCTTCCAGAAAATCCATTTTCTTTAAAAATGTATATACTAAAATTAATTCCTGTGAATAAACAGCCATATGCTGGATCTACAAAGTTTTTTAAAGGCTTGGAAAAAACAATTCAATTTCAAAGATATGATAAAATAATAAAGGTCATTATTATATTATATATTTTGTATTTTTTTTCGTTTATGTTATACAAACCTATTGTAATGAAAGTAAACCTTTAAACTAATGAATGTATACCTTTCATATAGTATAAATTGATTAATCAAATTTGAAGATTTTAACACATGAGTTAGTTGATTCGATGCTTATAAACATTGTTTAATCTCATCTTTATATTCTGATGAAATGTGAATCATATTATTGTAGATTAGTTTGCTTATATCTCAGTTTTACTTCCTTGAAACTTAATAAATGTATGCAGATATTGGTTTATTGACTGATGGTGTATAGATTATATAATGGAGACCATAGGTAATGTTGGTGTATATCGTTCTGTTTTTAAACATGTCAACTCTGGTAACAAGAGTTAAAAATTTTAGATGCACCAAATAGCAGTTAAAGAACTAACTCTTCATTCGAAAGAGCGACTGCTTTACAAAGTCATTGCCATTAGTTGGGGAAAGTATAAAATAATATTTTCGTCAGATTTTAAACTTTATCTGCGTACATCTTTCTCAAAATATTATAAAATGATTAGATCTACACCATGTTAATTGCTCGATTTAACCATTTAAAAAGAATAAAAAGCGCTTTAGTTTTAGGTAGTGTTTAAAACTTTAAAAGTGAGTGATTTGCTCGCTTTAAACCACCAGAAATATTATGGAAACAATTGTTAATAAGTTTTGTTGTTTGATGAAGATGTGCGAAAGATCGCACAGTGTGATATTTGTAGATATAGATATAGATATTTCGTACAGCGCCTTATAGAATGCTTATTGGCGAATTTAACTTTTTTCGCCTAAAATGTTAAATTATGACGGTAAATATGTCCAACTGGAAAAAGAAAATTTTTATTTATACTTTATCTTTAAACAGGATGCTGTTGGGTCAGTCGTGTTTTTCCACTGATTTGATTTTAACTTTTCTTGAACGGTTGTAATGTTTGTCTGGCTGAATGGATAAGGTATTGATCTCCTGTGGCTTCGAACAGACCTCGGAACCCACAGATTTCTTTACCGTAAGCTCAAATGAGAGCTTTAAGTACACCAGAACCAAACCCATGGGCCCTTCTGTAATAAATTTGTTCGGATATTATTTGTTGACCCCAAATCCTTGTGATCTTTTAGTGTAAAAACTTTAAAATGATTAGCACCATTAATTACTTGAACAATTGCATAAGCATGGAAAATTTTACAGTAATTCATTCTTATATGATATTTAATTTTATTTATATTAATAAATATAGTAAAAAATTGAAAATTTGTAGAAAAAAATGTTTTCTAACTGGTAAGTCGAAAATTGAAAATTTGTAGAAAAAAATGTTTTCTAACTGGTAAGTCCACTGATGCTCTGACTGTCATCTGTAAACGTTTCTACCAATCTCTCGATGCTTACATTGAATCCAGAACGGTGTTACAAGTTGTTACATGCTGGACTTTTCCATAACATAATAGTCATATGGTATCTCTGGAAAGTTTCGAATATCATTAAGTCTTTTTGTCAGGCAGAGAAATAAAGGTGGTCCTCGATAACCACTCTTCGAACTGTTATTTTGTAAATTCTGGTGTCTCTCATGGTTCTGTTCTAGTACACCATTTTTTCTAATTTTCATTGATAATTTACCTAATATTATTCTTTGTAAGTTTGATATATATGCGGATGGTACTACTTTGCACCTATCCTTATGGTAGACAAACAGTGCTTTTGATAAGGTTGAAATGGCAGCTGATTTGTAAGATGATCTTCACGCTTTTTTTGAATGGGGTGAGAAATGATTGGTATCATTCAATGCTTCAAAAACCAAGCTTTTTTATAAACCGCTTTAGGACAGCTTTCCCTCCATCTGTGCTGATGTATGTTACTGAAATTGAATTGAATTAAGCAGATTCAACTGCTAGGCCTAACGTTCACAGATAACTTTTCTTGGTATTCTAACATTGGATTTATTGCAAAATCTGCTGCAATAAAGGTTGGATCTCTATACCGTCTGCGGCACTTTCTTCCTCCTGAGAGTATATCATAAGGTTACCATTCGACCATGCATTGAATATTGCAGCCATTATTCAGGTGGGAGTCTTTCTGTATGTCTACATCTTCTTTACTGAATTCAGAAATTTTATTCATTCTGTTTGGTTCTGATCTTGGTTTGTATCTTCAGTCACTTTCCCTGATGATTTTATTTTTAAAGAAGCAACACATTTACTTAAGACCACAAAGTACGACAAAGCCTTCATCTGCTACTAACTCATCCTTTAATAGTACAGACCGCTAAATTTCACACGAAATTTTATTCACCAAGTTTCTTCCCACGTACTTTTTATGGCCAAATGAACACTTCAAAGGAATTTGAATTCTCAATGGTCACTGAGGATGCAATTAAAACCATAATTTATGATTTAGAATTAAGATTTGATGAAATATCATCTGTGTTCTTTAAGGATGTATGTGGCCACTGATACAAATAGTAAACCTTTTAATCAGAACGACCACATTTCCAGATGATTGCAAAGTAGCTAAAATTGCTACTTTATTTAAAAAATGTAGCAAGCACATATCGTTATTGTTATTTGCATCCAAGATTTTTAAAAAAGTTATTGAAGGTCAACCTAGAGAATTCATTGAAATGGAGAGCCTTATATATAAATTTCAATCTGGATTTCGAAAGGGTTTTTAGACAGACACATTGTTGCCATATTGTCATGAAAGAATTACAAAAGGCTTTGAAAAGGGATGTCACACTGGAATGATTCTATATAAATCTCCAAAAGGCCTTTGACATAATAGACCTCAATATTTTGCTTGAAAAGCTGAAATCCATGCGTTTTTCTGAAGATGTAGTTTTCTGGCTCAAGTCTTATCTCTCGAATAGAAAATTTAGGGTGAAAGTTGATAAAGAGCTCTCTGATGAAGTATTAGTGAAATGTGGTGTCCATCAGGGGTAAATTTTAGGACCATTTTTTTTTGCTACATGTGAACGACATGACACAAGCATTAGACTGTGAATTACTTCTTCATGCAGATGAATCTTGCTTGCTTTTCCAACATAATGAGGTAAAAGAAATAGAAAAAATTCTAAACAAAAATTTTTCCCAACATTGTGAGTGGTTCGTCCATAAAGAGTTAGGTGTGCACTTTGTAGAAGAAAATATCAAGTCCATCCTCTTTTTATCTAAAATGAAAGCTAAAAAAGCAGATCCCTTGGATATAATTTTAGAGGCACATCCATTAAATAGCATACCACCTCAGTAAATTACCTAGGATACTTATCAGATTAAACCTTGAGTGGAGAAATAATGGGTCACTATATTTTAAATAAAAACAAGCCTTGAAACGTTTTCTGTGCAATGCTCTGATTCAACCTCACTTTGACTATGCATGTTCTGCTTGGTATTTAAACCTCAATGAATCACTTAAAATCCTTTTGAAAAATGCAAAAAAAAAAAAATTTATATTTATCCAAATATGAATAGTCCTGCCCATATTGGTACTGAGCAGTATAGAACCATAAATTGGCTGCCTGTTGCGATGGTGGTTAATTAGGGTATTGCTGCACATGCATTTAAATTCTGCAGTAGACCCAACTTAAATTACATGCCTGCAATCTATAAAATTTCTGAAAATGGAAGAATCCCTCCAGGAAACAGCCGTCTAAGGCTAAGATACACCCTTGAGAAGATTTACGATGGGAAAACATTTTCTGTCATCAAAAGGTCCCTTTATATGGAACAGGCTTTCTAATGAAATAAAATCAATCACAAACTATAACGTAAATAAGATCAAGGAAACAGTTTTTAACTAACTGGATATAGTTCGCAGACATTATAAATATATGCCATAATATTCTGTAAAAAATTACTTTTTTTTATATATATATTTTCTTTCACTGTTCTTCGGTTATTGCTTGCTTACTTACATTAGAATAATTATTTAAATATTGTTGTGCAAAAACTACAGATAATTCGTTGAAATGAATCTCGGCCTCACCCCAATTAAAAATTACGTCCTAAGTTGTTCTCTAATTTAGGTTTTTGTTCTTGATAATATACAGTGTAATTACCAACTTAAAAATCTCATTAGGCAGAGCATTGATCATTCTGATCGGTGGAAGGCTTTTTGTAGATTTTGGATTGAATCAGCAAATTTAACTTTTTACTCAGACGCTATTCCATATTTTCTGGAGTTTTATACCTCATGAGAATATCATGCAAAGCAAAAAACCCACCGTAGATAATAAAAGAGATAAAAATCTGCATTACATCATAAAAAACATCTATTTAGAAAACACATCTACAGAGAAGAGATAAATTATATTACAACCAAACAAAATTTTTAAAATTTGAATCTTGGTAGAAGCTTAAAAAAGTCTCCCCTTGATAATATTGTAGATTTAATAGGAAGCATTTCAAATCTTTCAGTTGAAAAATTACTGCGATATTATTAGTGTTCTCTACGACATTGAAACATTCAATACTAACTGATATTTACTGAGATTAACTACCTTATCGGACAAAAAAATGTCGGACAAAAGTGATGAAATTTCTCGAAGGTGACGAAAATTTTGTCAGACGAAAAATTTTGTCCAAACAAAAATTTTGTTCAAACGTAACTGGTGGAAATAATAATCTCGAAAATTTTCTAAACATATTTATTTTTTTAACATCTAAAAGGGTTTTTCACTTTTTCATATATATGTTGAGCATTTTTGACAGCCTCAGTAATTCCTGCACAATCGAATCCCTGCGTAATCATTTCTGGTTGTGTGCATAAATGTTCATAGACCTGGACAATCCATGATTCATGTAGTGGTTTGAGATCCGACAACTTGGACGAAATTTTAACATCAGTTGGAGCAACACTTTGATTAAATTGCGCTGCCACTACATTCGAAAACCATTCATTGTAAAAATTCTGGATGAATGATTTTGCTGCTTTGTTAACGCTAATGTCCAACGGCTGAAACATATTGGTCAAATTGTGTGGAACAATAACTATTTCACAATGGTTTTCTGCGCAGAGTTCCTTAAGTGTATCATTGTCCTGACCTTTAAATGTATCCATGATTATTAGAGAACACTGCTCCTTTGGATATCCCATTTCTTCTTTGACCTCCGATAGGTAAGGAAAGATAATTTGTTCGAAAAACTCGATCGACTTCTCACACTGTTTGACCAGTGGTTTTTAGTAAAGCTGACTAAGAATGACTTGGGAAATTCAAATTTTGGTAGAGAGCGCTTTGTAAATTCCTATGTAAATGAGTTGGAGAGGCAAAAATTTACCCGTAAGGGAAACAGTTCCAGTGATTTGCTTTTTATCGTCAACACCCTTAATTGGTACGTTCTTTGGCACCTTTGAAACTGAACTTTCCAGGGGAAACATACGAAAGTGGTGTTTGATCCAAATTTAACACTAAAGATTCAGGAATATCGTGCTCCATGATGACTGTTGAGATCGACTTTTGGAGGTGAACTTCTCTTCAGCAACAAATTGCAATTACGGTTCCACTTTGCCAGTTGTCCCATTTCGTTTGCTCGAATTCAATTTTTCAAGCACGCCTTTTGTCCATCGATCAGTAAGCTCCAAGCTTCCACCGTATTCCTTTAAAACATTTGGATTGTTTGCTTTGACAACACCTTTCG
>JAUZNK010058790.1:0-15122 GCA_035046665.1 Euphysa ruthae
ATTTATATATAATATATATATATATTTTCAAATGTACAAGCATGTTAAAATTTTTAACATCTTTCCTTTTGGTATGTTTAAGCCTTTTTATGACTAAAACTCATAAACAAAGAATTTAACTTTTGAATCGGTTTAAATATTTCTATTGTTAAAGATCTCTATTGTTAAAGATCTCGGATTCTTCTTAATTATTGCACTATGTATGACCTTTAATTCAAGCATGTTTTCAAAAATGAGAAAAAAATTGTTGAGCATAACAAAGCATAACAATTTGTTGTTTTTAAAAAATTTTTTCTCCTTTATAGAAGAAATAGGGCAATAATTAAAATATGACAAGATCAGATTTCAGATTTTGGGGCTTTTAAATATTTTCTTATTCGAAGAAGTGCCTTTATTTTAGGGCTGGCTGTAGTATAAATCTCTTTTATTTGGGATAGGAAACTTAATTATCCAGCATAACTCCAAACAACTTTACCTTCAGTATTAATGGCTAACTCATTAATGTTTGTACCAGGAAAAAATAATTTGAAACTTTTTAAGGGTTGCCGCCATAAAACTGCATTTGAACCAATATGTTTTATTAAGCTGTTTCAAGACATGCGTACATTGTGTTATTATTTGCAAAGTTACAATTTTCACAATCTTATACAAAATTTTTGTATAAGGGATTAGATGTTTTGGTGGTAATCTCACATATGTTGTTTTCAGCAAAATTTATACTAAATGATAGTGACTATTAATACCAGTATCCATAGTTCCTGCATGCTGAAGACAATACATGTTTTCTGCTCTGTCTTGATATGATTAAAGAAGGAATTTTTTGACAGAAAGTTCCAAAATAATCCATTTTTGTTTCCTAAGATTTAACTTGACATGATGGACTTGGTTACCTAATGCAAAACTATAAATCGTCTAAATCGACTAGGGATATAATAAAATTTATTTTAACGAGTAGATTGCCGCTATTTCGGCTAACTTCTAGCTTATAAGTTTTTTGACATTCATTGATTTTTAATTGACCTTCTGTAAAAGAATTGTTTTGTTTTTTTTGAATTTTTATAAAAAAACTTATATGCAGACGGCTGTAGTAAGCATAATTATGTTGCTATTTTAGTTTTTATGCAGTGGTTTTAATAGTTTTGTCTGTTTCTAATAGCTTTTGTACTGAATCGGAACACCGGCTTGGAAGGAGTGAGAGTATAGCTGAAATACAGTCACTTTCATTCTTCAAAGGAGTAGACTGGGATCACATAAGGTATATTAAATAATTAAAAATTAATTAAAGTTTTGTTGCTTAACTATTGCTACTTATCACCCATATCTTGGAATTTATAGAAAAATACAGTGTTTTTAACTTTTTCCTCTGGGTTTGCAGATGAATTCATATATAATGAAGATTTGTGTTAATTTTCTATATATAGTGAAAAAGAATTTCACTATTTTTTGAGAAATTTAAATTTTGAATTTTAATGATGATATTTTGACATTTGTAATTTACATAAAAGATGCAAAGTTGATTTTAATGATAAGGATTTGATATTATTAGAATTATACCTGCTTAATTTGGAGAAGTATACTCAACGTATGTGTTAGAATATGTCTGTCTTTCCAAACACGGTTACTTCATTCTTTTGTTTATTTTGATGCCCTTATTGATTATATTTCTTGGCTAAATTTAATTAAAATTATTGTGAAAGCAAAAAAAGCGAGTGTAGCGAGCTTTGCAGCTAGAGCCCATTTGGTAACAACGCGAAAAATTTTTTGTAGTAAGGAAGGTTGTTTTTTTTGCTGACTCACAGATTTTTGAGTCAAAATTTTGATCTAAAATCGTGCGTATTTTTGTCATATTTTGTTTCGCCTTCTTATTTCATCATTAATAATATTTGAACATTAGAGAATAATTCAATCGAGATGATAAGATATCATATATATTTGTTGTTATTTATTAAATCAAAACCAAATCAAAGTTAATTTCAACACTGTCTACAGAGAATTTATTTTAAACTTTTAACATCCCACTCGAATGCAAACATCAACTTTATTTTAATATTTAATTTTGAGGTGGGTGTTTCGTACTCTAAGTTAAATTTAAATTCATTTTAAATTGAAATTTATTTTAAATTAAAAACAATATTTTTATTTCACTATGTATGCGATATACCATAAAATCATTTTTTTTTTTTTTTTTTATAAATTATTCTTCCAATAGATCAAAACCAATTCAAAAGTAATTTCAATAATGTCAAAAGAAAATTTATTTCTATTTAGCTACAGCTTTATTGTATATTAATCACTGGTAGCGGAAGAAAATTTGTTGTTTGTTGAATTCTGTTGCAGTTTTCTATCATCAATTACCATATACCATTTTTAACTTTAACTTTCCAACAAGCTTTCCATGCTTTCATAAATCTTCACATATTGATGCAATTTTTTTTTGTATATAGATAGCTTGCCAGTGAAATAATCACCTAAAGAGAACTGAGAGAAAAGAAAAATGTGATATCCTTAGTAAACTTCCAGGGTGTGCATGAAAAAAGATGTTGGTTTGAGTTGAATCCCTGAAAAAAGTAAAAGCCACAAATTATAAGGTTATGAGAATGCTACTGTGGGGGGTGATGTGTGTAGAAAGGAAGTTATGGTGTGTTAAATCAAATTATTACTCTAATATTTCCTATTAACAATCAGCCGAAAAAAAAAAGAAATCGTTCTCCTATCTTTCTCTCTCTTTCTCTCTCTTTTCCTCCTCCTCCGGAGAATTAATCTATTCTATAACGTGATATCACTCGAGAAAGATGAGAGTCATTCCACCACCACCACTGCCATCACTGTAGCAGTTATCAGAATCAGCTGTTTTGGGGATCAGCCATCAGATATTACCTTCAGCATTTGGGCAGATGTAATTTGACGTAAAGGCTAGAATTGGGGAAAAAGAAATATTTAAAATTATTTTATGAATTCAATGCCCAAAAACAAAAATAATAGTTATAGCCAATTAACCTAAGGGCACAAGATTCTTATCAGGATCATGTAGTTTCTTTAGGCGTTTTGATAGGGTATAGAAAATTTAGAACTATTATAATTTTTTAACCTTATTCCTGTGTGTAGGGAGGGAAGGTAAGGATGATAGATGTAAAAAATTGTAGTCTCATCATGTCTAGTGAAACATCAGGAGGAGCAGCAAGGTTCACGTGAATTAACTATTGTATGTGCCAATAACTTGCAAAATTTCATAGACTAGTTGATATAGATCAATTATTTGCATACTCTTCAAATAGGTTTCTTGTAAACAGTAGTCTCCATTAAACTTGCCAATTACGCCTATAAGCTGTTCTTTGCATTTTGTTAAGAGCGATATTCTTTTTATGTAATCATTAAGCTGTTTACTTTGTTAAAGCTGTCTTTTTCAACATTTTTCCTATATAGTATTTTAATTATATTGAAAAATAAATAGAGCCAAAAATTACAAATTGAATATCCATAGTCTAAAAATACGAATAATAGCTTTATTTCTTTTCATAAAAGGTTTTCTGTCACTCAAACGGAAAATAGGCAACAGAAAAACATTATGACATTTGAGATTTATTATGAGAAAAAAAAAAGAAGTCGTTTTACTGTGTAAATTTTGGTGAGTGTAAAATTATATTTGATGAGATGTAACTTGTCGGCTGTTATTCATAATGGTAGATAAAGGTAGATGTTCGTGGCAAAATAGTGTATAAATAACTTCACCGTGATTGAATTAATTTCATACTCATATTTCAAACCTATTTCCAAAAAATTGATGAAGGGTTTTTGTTGATGGTTGCTGTCATTTCCTGCATAAGTGGGTAGACACAAAACACTGGTTTATGACTGACATAATTTGTAGCCTCATTTAATATGATGTAATACATACTAATAATTAGCAGTGATACCTTTTCATAAATTTGAGTGTTTTCTGTTTTCTTTTAAGGGATCGTCCAGCAGCAATTCCTGTTGAAGTTAAAAGTATCGATGACACTTCAAACTTTGATGACTTTCCTGATGTTGATTTATCTTGGAGTAAGTAGATTAAAACACTTCCTATTTTATGTTATTTTTTATGATTATTCCTTATTTAACCAGGATATTAGTTGTTAACCTAGTAAAAGTATTTAATTTCAAAACATAAGCTGCCTTTTTTTAGAAATCGTAAGGTAGAAAGGTATAGTTAATTTATCGTGAAAAATTTTAGTTCAATCAAAATTTTTTTGAGACCAAAGTTCTTCTGTTCATTTGTCCTCACGTTTGTCTGTCCAACTTCAACCCTTTTCCATAGTTGTAAAATATTTCAATGAGTTTTTTTAAGGGACCAAATCGCTTTTTACCTAAATTTTTTCATCCCATAAAGTATAATTTTTTTAAGATTAACCTTATGGTATTTTTTGAATTTTAAATATAATGGTGATCTTCCCTAAATATATTTACTTTTTGAATCTAAAATTAATATAAGTGTTCTCAGAAAATGATTGGTAAAGGAATTCTATAAGATTTTTCTAGTTTTGTAAAACTTAACATTTGATACTGACAAGTGCAACGATATTGATAATGTTAATTTTATTTGTATATTAGTAAGAATGATATTTGTTATAGCAATATGTGTAGTAATAATGGTATCTTTCACTTTAGAGCAACCAATACCAGAGACAACAGTGGACTCAAATAAAGATTGGGTTTTTCTCAATTATACGTTTAAAAGGTTTGAAGGTCTTACACAACGTGGATTTCGTTCTTTGCCTATCTAAATGTTAATTTTGACCTATAAATTGGCTTTATAAGACATATATTGGTTCTATTAATTCTATATCACAATTTTTATTTCTTTAAGTATTGAGGTTTTCTAAACTTTCCACTCCTTAAATAGCAGTAAGCATTTAAACCGAGCTATATTAACGCTGAATGAATGATATTTTAACTTAATATCTTTGCTATTTCAAAAAATTTTGCTGCTCATTATTAATTTTTATGTTGTATTAGATATTTTTTGTTATTTTATATTACTCAAACTTGTTTCTAGTTTGTATTTTTATCGACATGCGATTTTCCTTGGCCATAGTTAGTTATATGATTTAAAAGATTTATTATTACAAAATTTTTTAATATATGTTTCGTGTTTAAATAATATTTTAAGTGTATCGTGCTTTTGTAATAGATATAAAAGTTTTCAAGTATTTTAAGACCCACAAGTAGTTTTGGCTATTTTCTGGCATTCAGTTGGTGATTGTATATATTTAACAGGAGATTTATTTCTAATATAAATTAATTTAAATAAATAGGCCGCTTGTTTACCTGTGTTTAAGCCCTTTTTCACCCCCTAATTATGTGTTCAAGAAAAATCATGTTTTTGAATAAGCTCATCCTTGAAAAATTGTTCAGCTTGGGTTTTTTTTTGATAATTTTTTTTCAATGCATCTTGTTATGTGGCTGGCTATTCTACATAGGCCAATTCAACTGAGGATTGATCCACTATGTATATGAGTTTGTCTTTGTATGAAGATCACATGTGCTAACTTTCATTCTACAAAACTATCTAAATTTATTTTGAATAAAATGTTCTGCTCTCCATTAAAAGCAATATAGGCCTTATTTATTTATTAACCAACTATTTATGTGAGTTTAGAATTGCTGGTTCAGTTCTAGAATTGAGTAAAAATGAATATGTAATCATGCCTAAGGTAATTTATCTCAAAAAACTGTTCTTTACTTTTTTCTAGAATTTTGAATGAAGTCATTGAAAAAAAAGAAAGCTCATTTTTTTTGTACTGAATTCGAAGATCCCCAAATTTTTTGATGATGTTGAAGGACATTAAGGGCATTTTTTAACCCATATGGCCTCCTGCCAAAAATTCTTGTCCTCTGGGTCCATGTCCCGAAAAATGTCAAACTTGGTTGAAAAATGACATTTTTTGATATTTTTTAGAAATTCTTTTAAAATTCTGCTTAAGTTATGTTTGGTGTTTAAAAATATTATTTAAGGTTACTCACATTCTCATTCCTCGAAACTGGACCCTAAAATAAGATCATTTTAGGCCTAAAAACTTTTTCAAAATTCTTTCAATAATATTTTTGGTCCTGAAAATTAATTTTTAACTTGATTTTTTACAAAAGGTTAATTTTTGCATGGTGGGTTATTATTGCAGATAATTTTTTTGCCAAAAAATTTTTTACATTTAATTTTTATCCAAAGTTTAACTAATTATGCTTTAATTTTTGAAAATAATTTGAATATTTTTTCTAGAATTTATGGTATAAGGCTTTAGAGCCATAGATTTTGATTTGGGTTTCTTGGGTATTTGCGATACACTTTTTGGTATGCAGATCATTGAGATCAAAGGTTGAGAGCTCTTATATTTTAAAAAGGGGTTTTAGTTAACATGTACTACTGAAACTACCAGTTAAAGCATACACATTGCAAAGACATTGAAATCCTCTCTAGGGTACATGATGGTGTAATCTCTGTTAAATTTGATTTTTTTTGCTGGAGAAACTTCTTTACAAATCCACTCAAGTCTATCTGTATTTTCAGAACTTTTGTTTCTGTTTTATAGAATAAAGAATGTTTCCTTAGATTTTGTGCGAAATTTTAAGCTTATAAGGGTAAAAATGCAGGTTTAAAAAAAATATTTTTGTAATAGGTGTGGTATGTAAGAAATTTTAAAAACTTTAGTCTATAGCCCTAGCCCGAAACATTGCTTTAAAAATAATATTCTCTGAAAATCATGCAAAAATTATGCTGAAGCACTTTGAAAATCATGCAAAAATTATGCTGAAGCGTTGTGTGATGCCATTTCTTTTGTCAGTAAATTATAATTATACCTGGATTTAAGGCAAATTTTCAGGTTTTTTTAGACTAAAAATTTCCCTGTCCATTAGCTTAACAATGTCTGAAGGAAAGCACAAATATGTTATAAAGTTATATACCTTAATAAAGTCCTCTTGTTTACAGAATTACCAGAGTAATTTCGTATTTGAGTATTTGTTTTCAGATGTTCTCTAGATAGGAGTATCATGTTCTTTATTTAAATGATTTTTTTTTTTTTCTAATTTATATTTCCCTTGTACTTTTTCTCTTTTGTAACTATGTATATTTAAAAGAAAATTATCATTTAATATTAAATATTTTATTTTCTGCTTACCTCCGAGTTGATAATCATACATAAACACACTAATCGTTGTTTAAGCATAGATTCTTAAAAGAGTTCTGATTTTTTTTTCGGGCAAGAACAATTATATAAAAAGCAAGGTTTCTTAATAAAAAATAAGTTTTAGCAAAAATTATCAGATGTAAATAGTTTTGAAAGCGGTTAATTAGATTTTTTAAAAAAAATATGTAAGAAGTTCCATAGGGAGCATGTTTTAACTCATAATATTTTCACCTGTCGAAAAATCCCTTGTTTCAGTGTGGGGTCCAAATATGATAATTTTTTTTATTCCTTTTGCCACTTGTCCAAAAATCTTGTGGTACAAAACCAAAATTTGATGATTTTTTAATGCAAAACTATTGTTTTTAAAAGTGGTTCAAAAGAAGACATTGAATTTTTTGTTACAAATTTTGCATTAGGTTATAGAGCTATGGAGTGCTCCTGTTGACCTATTTAGTTGTCTCTCAAAAATGCTGTTTTTTGCTTTTGGCCTTAATATGGTTAATATGATGCTATATAATATGATCAATGATAATATGATTGATGATATGATTTTTTAATGGGAAAATAACTTTTAAAAATTTTTCTCAAGAAGAATGTTTTTCAAATTTCACATTAAGTTATAAGGCCATTGAGTGAATTTTTTTGACCTTTTGATGTTCTGGAAAAATCATGTGCTTTAGTACTGGTTCCAATTATAGTAATTTTTTGTTCAAAAAGATTTTTAAAATCTTTACTCAAAGTCAAAGGATTATAGTACACATTTTTAAACTTATTTGGCCACTTGTGGAAGAATTCTGTCCCACAATACTAGGCTCAAATAGGGACATTTTTTGATGCGAAATAATTCTCAATACTGTTTGTTAACCCTTTAAGCATCATTAATATAATATTACAGTATTGTTGACTCATGCAAACAAAACCTAGTTATTGGTTCTTTTAGTTATTTTTATACAGACTAAGTGTGCTGGATTCTTTTTAGAATTTTGAACGAAGTAAGGCTAATTTTTTTATTTTTAATATAACAAAAATCGCATATAATTTTAGTTTGAGAGAAATAGACTTATGCAACAACTTTCATAATCCTTTAAGGGTTTTAAAGCAATTTCTACTTTTTCTAGCCAGAGAATTTTTATAAATTAATCTGAAATTTGAGATAATATAAACACGTAAATCTATTAGTAAATAGCTTTATGTTTAGACCAGTAACACAAGTAATTTAATTAGTTCATGTACACTCAATAGAGGTTTGTTTTCATAGTAAAAGTTGAAGCAACTCTCAGATGCGGCAAATATCTTATTTGTTGCCCTACACAAATCAATTCTTCTGGTTTTTTTTTTTTTTTTTTATATTAAATATGTATGTTTAAATCTGATTGTAACATCTTTTATGTGGATGGTTCTTGAAATAATTTTGCAGATAAAGAACTTAATTAAGGTTAACTTAATTACTCTGTTATTCGGGCTAAAATGCAGATTAAGAAACCTTGAAGAAACCCAACTAAATAAAATTTAAACTAAAGCACGCATTAAGGTATCATATCTAGAATGCATTTTAGATATTACCTTTTCAATGGAAGCTTAGCAAACTCATAGGCAGAACTTAATTTTTCTTTGAGAAAATTTCCTTGTTGAAATACAGATCTATTTAGACTTCTATGTAGCACGCTCATAAAAACTAATCCCATTTTGATTATGCATGTAATGCCTTTTATCAAAATCTAAACATAAAATTTACTGAAAACATTCAAATTATATTAAATGAATTGCATACCCTTTGTCTATATATAAGTAATCAAATAATCGTATAAGAGTCTAGAAATTTAAAAACTAACTGACAACCTAAGGCAAAGACTTAGTATGTTTGTATATGCAATTAAATTTTTGTACAAAAACTTCTCTCCATACATGAATAAAGTTTAAAACTTCATCTGAAATGAGGTCTTGCTTTCAGGAATAATCTCTCTTCTAATGTAAAATTTCATTTTTTGTTAAATTCTTTAAAGCACAACTTAAAGAGACATTTTGTACAAAAAATAGAGAGGGTACTTATTTTTACTACTGGAAAATATAAATTTTTTATTTTTATGTTTGTCATTTTCATTTATGAATTTATCTAATAACGGGGAAACTTCATATATTTTTACTTGTGGGTTATTTAATTTCATTTTGTTAAAATTTTAATTTTTAACGGTAGTAAAACTGGATTGCAATTTTTGTCTCTATATATCTATTTTAATGGGCTACTGATTTTGGAGATGGGCAATAGTTGTAGTATTCATAATAGACATCTACAGCTACTAATGGTCAAGGCTTATAAAATACTAAACCAGTTAAATCCCAAACTGCTTTGGAATATTTTTAATCGTAAGGCTACGCCTTATGATCTTTGGACTTCGTGTCTTGTTAAACTTCCAGTTGCTTGCACTCTTACTTAGGGTACAAATTCTCTGCAATTTATAGCTATTTTACTGTGGAGCACCCTTACTATTGGCATATCAATCTGTTAGAATTCTTTGTTTTTTACTTTGTATAGTCTTTCTAAAGTTATTTTTACTACTAATGGAGAAGCAAAAATAAAGTTGTAGTGAAGCTATTCAAATAAACAACAATTATGGGGTTTGATGAGGTATTAACATTGTTAAGAGACCTCAAAGATGTATCTGCACCAACCAAAACTTCTTCTAGAGTTCAGGTAATATTTTGTGTTTTCTTTGGGGTAATAAAAGTAGGGAGTGCTTGATAGCATTGAGAGAATAAAACAACCAAATGCAAATAATGAAATGCAATAGTCACTCTTTTTTCTACAAATTTTAAGGTTGGAATTTTTGTAGGAAGCTATAATAATAACCTGAAAATAATTTTCTGCTGAAGCATTTTTGAAGTCCATTATGAAAACACTCGGGTTTACATCTTTTTTCAAGGAGTCACATATACAGACTAGATAATAATGATACCAGAAATGAAGCATGCTTAAATTAGTCTAATATTAAAAAAAAGAAAAAAAAGTAAATAAAAAATAAATTTAAAGATTTGAGTAAATTTAATAAGGGTCAGGAAGCGACGAAGGCAGATTTTTGCAAAAATTCTCTTTAGTCTAAAATCAGGCCCAAAAATATGTCTTTTCTACTTTTCTGCAAATGTGCAAATTTGCAAATTTGCTTCTCCTAATTTTTTGTGTGAAGTTAGAGGATCATAGGAAATATCTCTTGACGCTTCAGACCACCTGCCAAAAGTTCTTGGTCAGTGGTGTGGACCCAGTTTATGGCTTGAAAACATCAAAAGTCATTTTTGTTGACTTTTCTCAAAAATTTTATTCTGAGTATATTGAAATTTTGTATTATTTCAGTAAATATTTATTCTAATCTATTCACCATCTTGAAATTTTTTTTCAAATGGGGCATTCATGCTCAAAAATAACCTCAAAGTCAGCTTGTTATTTGATTTTTAAAATAAATATTAAAATAATTACCCTGCTATTAAGTTGAATTATATCATTAAGTCATATTTTAATTTTGTTGAGCATGTTCGCCATCTTGTTTTCAAAAGTTTTTCAATATTTTTGAAAAATTTTTCTTTGGATAAACTTAAAGATGTTTAATATTGTGTTTTAATTTCTTTTTGCTCAAAAAACTTTTTGGTAAAATTCTAATACATAATCTAAAGATCAGTCATTTTAAATCAAAAACAAAACCTCACTTTACATTATTGGTCATAATCTCTGTTATATTAAAGTGTAGAATTTCAGTAAGGGCTCATTTTTTAGTTTGTACCTTCTAAAAAAACAATAAAACAAAACCAATTTTAACTTCATAATTTTTAAGTTGTTATTCCAGGCATATGTATGATAATAAAATGCAAAAAGCTATAAACATAAACATCTAACAAATTCTATACATAGCTATCAGTTGCAGCTTATGAAGTTTTGAAATAAGTTAATATTATTATTTTTATTTGTTTTTTTTCTGTGAAATTGTGCAATGGAGTTCTTGTAATTATGGTAAATGAAGAAACAGAGATCAATACAAAAAAATCTGGATCTGTGAAAACTGGTGTGATGTTTCATGTCCAGGGGTGCTTTGCGCATACTTTTTCATCAACAGAGCATTCAGAGTTCAGCAGGAACCCAAACTTTATAAGCATGGTTAAAAACAATAATTTTTTGCTGAGAACTGTTAAATTTTGCACTGACTGAGCAAGCGTGTCCTTATTGACTAGATATGAAGAGGTGTAAATTATCCATATAAATTATATTTCTTTTTTTAGGAGTTCAAAGTATTCATATTTTTTGCCATCAATCCACTCTCTAGGTTGATTGTCTATTTTGCAAACATAAAGTTCAAACATACAATAACTATTTTAAACAATTTTTTAATGTTTTTTCATCTCATACTTGTCAGACTTATTCAGGTTATAAACCTTGAAATGTATATTTCCTTTAATTGGAATGTCTTCATCAATTGCATTATTTTGTCATGAAATCCATACTTTTTGAAATTTTTCTTGTCTAGTTTTCAAACCTTTTTTTTGCTGGGTCTTTTTCTAAGATTAGAAAAATGTCCATGGAAATTTAAAAGATTTGTACTTATAATCCAGGTTCCCCCTTTGCTGAGTAATCTTTAGGGCTACAGCAGTGAAGAAAAAAAAGAAAGGAGTTAGTTTTCTTCTGCCCGAGAGTATACATTATTTGTCAATACATTGTCAAGGCTACCATTTGACTATGTATTTATTATTGCTGCCATCTTTGGGCGGGAGCCTCCTGTGCTGTATGTCTACATCTTCTTGACCAAATACATAAACATATACTTAACCTTGTTGGTCCGAATCTTCAATTGTTTTCCCATTGCAGAAATTTCGTTTGTTTTATAAGTATTTCATAAGTATTTCATGATGTGCAATAAAAATCTAAAAAATTAATTAAAAATTCACTAATTATCAAAATTAAGTTTAATAATTGATTTTTCTTCTAACTTTATGACTTCAAAAGGTCCTTTTTTTTTCTTGTCTCATGTTATATATTGTATAAAAATAACTAACTCTAGGCAAAATATTTTAATGATGTACAGCATTAAAAAAATTCACCCCCTGTATAATCTGTACATCAAAAATATTACGAGTTCTGCTGTTCATAACATTCTATTCAATATATTTAGAACTGACCCTGAAATTGGCTTTCTGAATCTTAGTACCAATCTAGTAAAAATTGTTACGTTTTTCCAAAAAATTTTATTAGTTAATTTTTCACATTTTCCCCAATTTCACACACTGTATGATTCAATTTGAACATGTCAATGTGGCTTTTCTATATTTTTGAGCCTACAGTTTTTCTACAGAAATCTTTGATCTATTTTGGTTTTGTTTTATCTGATTGTAGTGATCTTACAAGATCTAAAGGAAACCTCTGTGTGTAATCAATCTTTGATTGATTTAGAAAATTGGCATCAGATATATGGAGATATACGTCTTTGTTATATATAGAAAAGTCAAATGTAATCTTTTACAGCATATTTTTAAAAATTAATATCAATATTTCTTTTAGTTGCAACCTACATCTTTATATATATTTAATCAGTGAAGACTCAATGAAAATAATTATCTAATTTTAGCTGTTAACAGTTAAAAATTGAAACTTTTTGTAGTTGCACATCAAGATTTCATTTAAAAGCACACTTTTAGTACACTTTTAATCCCATATGTTTTTGTGTGTTGCTCTTTTAATTTGCTTTTTTGATAATATTTAGTATGTTTGCGTTGATGTGTCAAGAGATTATATATGCATTGGGGCTTCAACCGGCACAGCATATTTATTTGATAGACAAACTTGTGAATTAAAAAGGTTCATTGCTAATAAAGTAAGTTTATTTTACAATTGACTTATAAAATCTGTTTCAACCTATATAGTGTCAACTTTAACAGGTCGTTGAACCGCTCTTAAATTATTAGCTGATTGTGAACCATGGTCATATATGTCTATGATTTAAAATGTATATAAGAGGAAGAGAAATTTTTGGAATGTAACTTATTTAGATTGTGATGTGATCTAAAATGTTGATCTATTCTTATTGGTAAGCCTACGTTGTCTTAGGAATTAACATATCTTGCCTGTTAGTCTGTTTGTTTATTCACTTGTCTTAAAAAAAACAAAAAATTTCTCTGTGAAGCCAGGGTTAAAAAAGAACAACAGTAGTTTTAAATTTTCGAGGGGAAAAAAATCTTTGTTTTGATACTTGGTTTATATACATAAACATGGTCGTTTTAAATTAAAAATAAAAAGTTCAGAAATTTGTATGTTATTTTGTTTATCAATTTCCCACTTATTTTTTTGGCTGCAGCAGAATAAATAGTTATTGTCATGTTGGAAATCTTACTCATGAAAATACATTTTATTGACTCTTTTTTTTCACTCATAATTGAAAAAATCAAACTGGATTAATGTATTAAATTATTATCCATCATCAATTGTATGCTTTAAAGGAAACAAACAAATATTTATCTTATTAATTATTTCTTGTTAATTATTTATCTTATAATATATTTATCTTGAATAAGCAATGATCATTTTAAAATATAACCTTTATTATCTCAATTCATAAAAATTTCGAATGTTAATATGGTATATACTTATTAAAGAATACATCCTAGGTTGATATTGCTTGAAATTGTATTTTATCAAGCAGTTTTTTGCAAAGTTATGTTTTTTCACCTTTTATTTTGGCTGTCATTTTGAGTCATTTGACTGATGGCGTAAATCAAAAAAAAATTTTTAATATTTTCAAAATTTGTATCTTCTGTGGTAAAAGGAGCTGTTTTTCATACAAAAAGATGAAAGATGATACTGTTTCAGAATTATGACTGTGTGACTGCTGTTGGTCATAATAGACTATTTTCTAATTAGAGTAGAAGCAGTTAAATGTGTATTTTTTTTTATATAGGTTGCTGCAGTTGTGCATATAAAATTTTCTCCTAATGAAAAATACCTTGCAATAATTGACAGGTAAGATTTAATTGCATTGTTGTCACTTAATGTAAGAAAAAGAGTGAGAGCTGAAGAGTTTTTGGAAATATGGCATTTTTAAAATTTCTTTTTACTTATTAAGTTTTATTTAATTATCTTAAGTTTTGCCTAACCTCAAGTCTGAAAAACGGTTGATTTTAATTCAAGATTTGAACACCTACAAACAGTTTTCCTTTTCATATCTGTCTTTTAAAGAAGCAGATGCTAATTCTTCAGTATGCAATTAGTTTTTCTTTTTCAAAAAAGGAATTTGGCTGTTTATTTTTAACACACAGCCTTTGCTCCACTTGCTTCATTTTTTTGCTTTCAGCTGGGAATTGATTTAATCTTGTTGACTTTTGAGAGGTTCAGCTTTTAATTTAAAAAAATCATACTGAAGTTATTTTTATTGCAGTCACAACCTGAAAGTCAAGTAGTACATATGCTAAATAAAGACACCTATATTGTTAATATTAGTATTTCTGTTGCTATTATGGGTCAATGAAGCAACATGGAGGAAATCAAATACATCTATTATATATTTATACAAGAAAAGTTTGATACATTAGGTATATCTTTGCTATTATCTATCTAGTGAAGAAATAGCATTATGAATGAAACAAAATGTAACAATTATAATAAAACGAAATATGGGCTTTTCTTTTACAAGTACTCTATGACGGTTGTGCAAAGTGAACATAAATATTTTTGATTAAATCTGTAAAATTTTATTTACAGATTATCTGATTTATAATACTTTCTTTAATATTTAGTTCTGGTTTGATCACATTTTGGGAGTTTGAACAAACAAACCAAGACGTAAAGGTAATTTAATTAAGCTGCTTCCTGGTTGGATCATCGATTATGTTCCTTGAAATAGACTGTTCATCAAGTTAATCTTTTTTCAAAATTTGATATATATATATATATATATATATACACACACACACACACACATGCAAACACAC
>JAUZNK010058801.1:0-15119 GCA_035046665.1 Euphysa ruthae
TTTATTCCGTTGCCTGGCTCGCATCTTGACATTGTAGATTTTCAAGAACCGTACAACAACATGAGCTTTGATACACTCGTCAGAGCCAGTTGACTCCTTATGAAGTACTCTTTCCTTCGTCCATAACCAGTGAAATGATACTCGTTTTCCGCTACCTTTAGCTTTTTTGAAAACCTCCCACAACTTCGGATATAATTCTGTATATTTTCTTAATTTCCTTCCTTTTTTGTGAAGCTTCCTCAATTTATCACATGCGTCTCTGCAGATGTTGATACGATCTTTCATCCAACGTGAAACTTGACTCTGTGATACTCCAAAGTATTCTGCAACTGTCAACCGTGGTTTGTTAGGACTGTCACATGCATGAATAACTTCTGCTTTGAATTGGGCAGTATACCCATGGCGCTCTTTTCCTTTAAGCTGCCTTGCACCTTCGCTCTTACCAACAATGCCAACCACCTTTCGAAAAACACTATGCAACACATCTTGCACCTCTGACCTCACAATAAAATCAATGGATATTGATTTTTCAAAGGATCTTGACAAACTTTCCTTTGTGATTCTCACTTTCTTTTCCGCAGGTTCAAAAGAAGGGTGTTTACATTTTGCATGAACTGCCAGTGCCTGTTTTTTTTTGAACTCCACGGTGCAGTGACTACAGTTAATCGTTCCTTTAACTTCATCTACATGTTTTGGAATAAACACTCTGTTCGCAACTCCTCTATGGACAAAAGTTTTCAAAAAACCAAAGGCAGCTAAACTCTTTTGCTTGCTCATAATGTTAAGTCAACTAAAGCAAAAAACAACAATGTTAATATGCTTTTGAAACATGCGAGTTCAGCTACTCACAAGATTCGAATGTTAAAGAGGCCATTGGAGTGTTCATGTCAAACCCAATCGAATATTCAAATTCAAACATTTAAAAGAGACTATTGCAGTGTTCATATCAAACGCAATATCAGATCATGAAATGAGTTTTGAAATTAAGCATACTTTTAGCATAATTTCAGGCTAAAATTGGGAAAATCTTAAGCATATTGAGCTTAAGCCCAATTTTCCCGTATGCTTATAAAAAGAAAAGAGTGTAGATGAATATAAATAATTTTGGTTTGTATTTTGTTGATATGTAAAATTTTTTTTCTGTCGTCACACATACCTGAAATTGATACTTCCAAAACATTTTAGTTTTGTAGTCAGTTTGTCACTACTATTCTACTGACCCAAAATAAGCCAAATCTTTTTCTTTTTGTAGTCTGTTAATCTATTATTTAGCTTCCTACATAACTATTTTTTATGTGTATAGCTATTCAGCAACTGAGGGAATCGCAGCAAAATTGAAGAAAAATCAAAAATTGCTGAACATAAAGGATGCATACAACAGCAGTTATTTCAAGAGGTCACATGATCAAATGACAGGCTTTAAAATGAAAACGCTTCTGGCTGTGCCAATAATAAAAAATAACGAGTACGTAAAATTTTACTTATTTGTTCAGTGCAACAATGTGTTGTTATTTATAACAGATTTAGATGTTTAGTGAATATTTTTATACCGCAGATCTCTAAATTCAGGTATTCACTTGGTGTAACGGTGGGTCTAATGCTTCAAATACATTTTTTTCAACTTTCATTTTTGTTATTTTACCAATCTGGGTACCATTTAAATAAAAAAAAACTTTAGTTGTTTATTGTTTATCTGTTCCAAGATCAGGAAGAAAGCTAAAACTCATCAACTCAACTTAGATTTTAGATAGATACTTAGATGTAAATTATTATTTAAGTGGTATATTAGCTAGAAATTGTTAGGAAAGTTATGTCCAAGCAAAATAAGGGCAAATTATTTTTCAGAGAAATAAACCAAGTGTAATGATTGTGGTAATAGTTTCACCTGATTGTGGGTTTTTTCAAAACATTTTTAACTAATCAAAATTGAGTTTATGAATCTATGAAGTACCATAAAGTGTTTCGAAAAAATTTTTTTTCTGAATAATGCGTTTTTTTCATAAATAATCTTTTTTTTCATGTCAGTCATTTTAAGTTTTCTGGCCTGAAACATACCAAATTCGGTCAAAATTTTATTTTTTTAAACAGATAATAACTCCATCGATATCACACCATATTTTAGGTTTGAGTCCTGAACCCAAGGAAATTTTCCTGCGGCTGACAATTAAAAACTATTAGAGGTAACATTTCGAAAAATCACAAAAAACTGCAGCGTTCAGGAGCATTACAATTTCTTAACAAAGGTGTTATGAAGTCTATCAGGTTCTGCACCTCATAATGAAATTTTGTAAAAAACTGACTAGCACAATTGATCAGATAAAATATTTTAATTTGAAAAGAATCGGATCATACTTTCTTAAGAAAAATATAAAAATATGTTATTTTTGCATCAAATTTCGAGGCCTAGAGATACAGTTTTTCAAAATTTCCAACAACTTGAAAATAATCAGAAATACTATTCGCTAGTACCATAAATACCAAAAAAAAATCAGAAAATGATATTCTTTGACTATCTGACTTATTACAGAGGCCCACAAACAAAAATATTCAGCAGGTGGAAATTTGAGTGAAAAAAAAAACAAAACGAAAAACAACCTGTCAGTTGTATATCTGGAAGAAAATGAAAAAAAAAGAATAATGAATGTATTTTGAAAGAATTTCAATGTTCTTTTAGACATAATGTTTAGAACACATTTGGGTATATTCGTTTCCAGTATTGAGATGTAAGAACTTTTTTTGAAAAATCTTCATGCTGTCTTGCATTGCGAAAACTTAAGAAAAGAGGAATGAACTTTCTGAAAAAAAGAGGCTGAACAAATAAAAGAGAAGATAAGATTGAATTGATAAAACTAAAAATATTGAAAGTTTTCAGAAATTTACCAGTCGGACAGACATTAATGAAATCAAAGAGCAAAAAAATATTTAATTACCCTATAGAATCCAAAAATTAGGAGTGCTAACAATATATGTTGTGATCTTTTTAGATAATGGAGAAAATTTTGGTTCAATATTTGTTAAAATCAGTAAAATAAAAAAAAAAGTCACATACCATCATCCATTTTGAAGATTCTTTTTGAACTTTTAATGCAGGCCAAATTTTTTCTTCAATTTTCTCTTTTCATTCAAAAGTTTGTTGTTTGTGGAGAGGTGATCAGTCACTTATTTTTCAATGCTTCTGAAGGTTCCATTTTCAAAAACTTTGTTGGATGGATTTATCACTGCAGCAAAACAATTTATTGGTATTTTATGTCAATAACTAAACTTTTTTTTTCTTCATTTTGATCCATTTATAAATTAATTAGAAATCTTGACTTATTGATATTTTTTTTCTCTATATCTAGAGTTTATGGCTTTCTTCAGTTGATTAACAAATCATCTGGTTCATTTGTTGAACAGGGTATGTTATATGTATAATAATAATAATTATCTCTCTCTCTCTTTCTCTCTCTCTAAGCTATCAAATGAAAAAATAAAAATAAATTTGATTATCTCATGTGAGGAATGGAATCCCCAACACATTACACATTAGGGTAGTTGTCATTAATTTGTTCTCTGTATGTTCTTTTGAACTAAACATGTTATTTGCTCTGTTGAACTGAATATATTTGATTTTTCTGGATGCATTTATTTACAAGGAAAATTTTAACCTTCAATATGTTTTTTTTTTTTTTTTTTTTTTCAATATCGTTGTTATCTTTTTAAAATGTTATCTGAAGTTAGCAGTTCAACGATTGAACAAATAAGGTGATTTTTTCAGTGAAAAAATTTTTCTTATAGGGATTGAATTTTCATTCTGCAATCTTATGATATACAATATTATTATATAATTTTTGCATATCTGCAATTTTAAAAAATTTGCTTGATCTAAGTCTTAGGTATAAAATAATTAGCATAATAACCAAAAATTATTTTTATTTTTTAAATCTGGAACAATAAAGATGTGTAATTTGGTAAGCAATTTGGTATAATTAATAATTCTAAGTTTTTTTCAATAAATTTAGAAAAATTATATTTTTTACTACAAAAAAATTTTTATTTACTATTAATAGTTTTAGTTTTTGGAGTAAGATTTTTTATTTTTTTCATTCATCATTGTTTACTTGTTTTTATGGTTATTATTAATGTCGCCGATTTCATTTTGAATTCTATATATTGAAATATTTTCATTTTTCTGGTAATTAGCTTGTTATATTAATTACCTATACTTTATTTTTCTCTTTTAGATGAACATATTGTACAACTTTGTGCTTCGTTATGCAATATAACTGTAGCATTTGACAATGTAAGTCTGCATTTGTGTTACATTTGGTACACAGAATTGGCTCATTAAATTAACAGACAAGTAGTTTTAGCATAATGCTTCAAAACCCTGGTAAAAATAACTATTTGATAATTGCTATCCTAGGAAAAGAATTGTTTTATACCTGTTTCAACTGGGAAATTTTGGAAATTTGAAAATATATACAGCATTTAGTGAACTCTGTTACACTGTGCACTTTAGGTACAAACGGTGATGATTCCAATGAAATGTGCAAGATAAAGGCTCCCATCAAAACATAACGCAAAAGGAATTTTATTTAAAATTATATTCATTTCAAAACTTAATTTATGTAGTTACCAGCTCTCTAGATTTGAATCTTTGCTCACCATAAAGTGAAGTTCCAACTTTTAAACAATGATATCTAACATTTATTTTGTTAATAACTGGTTGGCCCATGTTTTTTTCATTTATTTTATTGTAGCAAGCTTGATAGCAGGCTTGTTTATGGTTGAAAGTTCTCTTTTTTTTTTTATTGGCCATCATAATTAAAAATTTTATTGGCTTCTGAAAAAAATAAGACTAGAGAGCTGATGTCAAACTTGACTTAGGTCACCAAAAAATGATTTTTTGTTGGTATGAGGCTTTAGGTTTTTAAAAGAAAGAAAAAATATCTGCATAAAGTTAATCATGACTTGTTAAATTAAAACCCATGTTCTAAAATGCAAAAGATGTCTTGATGAAAATTGTTTTGTTTCTCTTTTTCTTTTTATCAGCTTGTCCAGCATTTCAATTTTGTCCTTTATTTATCATAAAAAAAGGTGTGTGCTATAATGAAACATTTTAGTTTGAAGAAGAGAGGAAGAAGAGAGATAATGAAATTTCACTTCTGAAAGATATACTTATTTACCAGACTAAACCAAGTGATCAAGCAATCAAGGCTTTATCTCTTCCAGGAAAAAATTTCCCTGCTGATTTTGACAAGTAAGAACTAAACTTTTTAAGTTACATAATATGTATTGAACTTGCTTTCTATTGGTCAATTTTCTGACAGAAACATTTAGTTTGAATTTCTTATAAAAAATAGTTTATTCAAAAAAGCCCTGAAGTGGGCTCAAAAATAAGCTAAATGATTATTTCAATACTTTAAATATTTTACCTTGCAATGTAAAATGGTGATTCAATATTATGCAAGTAAGCCAGCAAGCAAGAAAATGACTGCGTTAGTTGATTAAGTTTTAAAAAGAGCAAAATGCACTTTTCACTGTCTTTGGTCTTCCAAGATTATTGTTTGATTTATTTCTGTTTGACAAGCAACACATTTTTGATTGTATTATTACAAGATTTTATAAAAAATTGATCAAATCAGAACTCTAAAAAGCAAATTTTGTTTTATTCTGCTAAAGCTTAATTTCCTTAAATCTGAGATTCAAAGTTAAATTGTATCAATCAGTAATTAATGATTGAAAATAACACTAAAATGAAATGTTATCTTCTAGTGTATAATTTGTTTTATGTATTATTGAATATTTTGACAAGATTAGATTTTGGATACCCACTCTGGTCATTATGTTACAAAATAGCTTTCAGGATTTAATGTAATAAGTTTACCTAGTAAAATGTGAAAAACAAAAAAGAAAAGACAAACTATTGTTGAATTAATGTATTGTGTCCAAGGATTTTCAAATGGTAGTTTTTAGTGAAAGCTTTTAGATAATAACACTCAAATGAACTTTTTAAGTTAAATAAGACATTGAGCTTTTTTTTTATTTATTCACTCGTAGTCATTTAATTAATAATAATTAATTAATTGGTATAATTGCTGTCAATTAATTTTTTTAATAATTTATTTATTTTATTAATTTAATTTTAATATAATTTAAATATTTTTCTAGAAGTTCTTTTAACATCTATGAGAATGAAGATTTTTTTGGGCATTGGTTTGTTAAAATGTCTAAAGATGTTTTCCACAGGTGTAATATTAGGTATGAAATAAATTAAAACACATTCATTTAATATTAATCCTCGATCAATGTTGCCCAGTGTAACCTCACCTTTCCAAAACTCTCATTTTTTACTAATAATATTTGAACAGTAGAGTAAAATTCAGTTAAGACAATAGTTACCGAATCAAAATTAATTTCAATACTGTTGAATGGGAATTCCAACCCAATTAAATAAGGGCAGTGTTGGTTAAATATTGGTTAAATAAAGCATTTGTATGAAATTTTTGAGTCTATGATGATGATTCGTAGTATCTATTGATATAAAGTCGTATTTGAGAGCTATTATTGAATGTCATAACTAGTAAGAATTTCAAATTTTTATTTATAAAGTGCTGTTGTGATGCTTAAATGAAGTTTGTTCTGAATTAACTTGGCATTTTACAGGCTAATGCATTAACCCCTTAACTGTGGTAGATATTTAGAAGTATCATTTTTCTTACTGCAAAATATTTGGTTTACGATATTTTATAATGGCCGATATTTTCCATCGATATTCTCAGAAATGGTAGGAAAATTTTGTAAAGCATAGGAAAGTTACTTAAATATTTTTACAATGCATACTCTTGATATAAACATTTTTAGGGATTGAAATTTTGAATAAAAGTAAGGAATAAGACTTAGGTTCATAAAATAGTCTTTATATAACATATCACAATAATGGTATTATTCTAAATTGCTTTTAAAGTTTTTCTTTGTGTAATATAATTTAAAACAAGGTACAACACATAAACTAACAATACAATCACCACACATATATTTTTCTTAAGATCTAATTTTGTTCTCAGAACATACACATCTTCTACTGGGTTTATTTTTTTTTCTCGGTTGCTGGAACAGGTGCAATAAAATGACGATCTGTTAGTTGTAATGGAGATGGTAATACACAAGTGTGACTTCTTTTTTTCCCTAATGATTTTTGATACTTTTCGATACTCTCTTCAATAAACAATATTCTCAATTTTAAAGAAGTCATATCAGCAGTTAGCTTGTTGTTTATGATATTTGCAATGAATACACATGCACTAATCTTTTTATACCATTTCTTCACTCTTTTTCTTTCCAATTCGTATGTTATCATCATTTGATCTGCAAGGTTTTTGTTATATGTGTATACCACTAACGGAATTTGTTTTTTTTTAACCGGCTCTTTGAAGAGTGACTAAATCATTTTGAACACAAGTACTCAGCATATTTACTTCTCTTTTATCTCTCCATTTGTTACACATAATATTTGTGTTTGTATTGTAAATTTATCACCTTTTTTAAGTTTTTTTAACGTTTTTTAAATCTTGCAGTAATTGTTTGTGATTAATCTGCAAAGTAAAATACAATCAGTATTATAATCAAGTAATACTTTACGAAGTTCATAGGATGTGTACCATTTATCGACAAACAAATGATAGCTATTTTTGAGTAGGTTTGCGATAACAACTTTAGTTGCTTGAGTCGGGAGCAAAACCATTGGTGGTTTCCTTTACAGTATATAAAAAGGAATTCCAAATGTATCCAGTATCTGATTCACACAATGCAATTGATTTCATTCCAAATTTTGAATATTTATTTGGAATGTATTTCTTCCAGCTTTCCAAAGCAACAATGATTTGTCTATTTCTATGTTTTGTTATGGTATATAGAGTGTTTTAAATATAGAGTGTTTTAATCTTGGCTTTTTTATCAATAAGGCAAAATCTGTCATACGATATTAGTTTCCGTGTTGTTGGTGTTTCTAACAGCTGGTCGTTTGAAAAATACACTGCATATGTTGGTTTCCATAAGATTCCACAGAATACAATGAATGCTATATATAATCTGATATCGTTTCTAGTTACTGGTGCCAATTTCTTAACTCTAGATCATGATTTGAGTTCATGCATTTTACAAAACTTTGTTGCAAAAAGGTTAGTTTGTTCAACAATAACATCAACAAGTTCATCAGTTAGAAAAGTTGCAATCAATAAAGTAAGGGGACTGCTGTCATGCTTATATTTTTCTGAAACAATTAAAGTGTATTATGAGGACCAAACTTCTGTAAACAACTACAGCATAAAATAACTAAAATCACCAGCCTAGAGAGAATCATCATTCATGGTCTTTTGTTTATCACAGATATTTATCAATACAGAGATATATGTCAGTCACACATGGTCCAACAGTTCCTTAATACTAAAATTTACATCAGTCGTACACAACACAACAGTTTCAGAATAGAGAAATATATGTTAGTCACACACAGTTCTATAGTATTAAAAGCCAGAAATATACTTAACTCACAATTAAGGGGTTAATAAATGTTTTTTTATAATTATATAAAAATATTCATAAAGGATTGTAGTAGTATTTTGTTATAAATTTATCAGTCATTTTTTTTTTTTTTCTGATAACTATCATTTCATCTAATGGTGTACAAATGATATCCTAGTGTTGGATATTTCTGATAACCTTAATGTTTTTTTGTTTTGTTCAGAATATGATAGTTACTGTCTTTAGTTTTTATTTTGGGATATAACACTTCTTATGATAACTCTTTCATTTCATTCTTTAATTATTAGTTCGGGACATGATGACATGTTGTGATGATTTTTTTTGTTTTTAGTGTGCATGAAAAGACATTACTTAACTTTACATTGAGTGTTAAAAATTTTTACCGTGATCTCCCTTATCATAACTGGAACCATGCATTTTCTGTTGCGCATTTTATGTATATACTTTTGCAAGAGACATTTCACCGCTTTACTAACATTGAGGTAAATTTCTGTGATTATTTTGTTTCCTAATTGCTCATTTCAAGGATATTTAATTTTCATCCACGAATATAGAAAAACAAAAAAAACGAATTTTATTGATAATATTTAGAATTTTTTTTTTGTTTTTTTACTACATGATTTTAGAATTTTTGTAAAAAGTAATAACATTGACTTATTAGTTTAAATGTCTATGATTTTTTTTTTTCTGAAGCCAAATGTGCAATAGTTGAATAAGTAAAGAAGCTACTTCTACTACGTGAACAAGAGATATCTTTTTTGTTTTTTAGTTTGTGTTGAAGAACCCTAATGGAATTTAAGATCTACTGTAAATACTCTATATTGGACTTGATGAAATTATTCTTTGAATTATTTCATCTAGGTTCTTGCTCTCTTTTTTTCATGCATTTGTCATGATTTGGACCATCGTGGAAGAAATAATGCATTCTTTCAAAACACTAATCATCCTCTAGCAACGTTGTACAAGAACTCTGTTATGGAAAACCATCACTTTTACCTTACTCAGTTTATACTACAGGTAAAATTCATAGATATTTATTTTTTGATGTGCTGTATTTGTAGCATTGAACTTTTGGAAATGCTTCTTCTTTTTTCAAAATCCTTTTCATTAGAATCTATCTCAACTTTATAGTTCCCTGTCAAAAGTATATATATATATATATATATCATTTTTTTACTTTTCAAGTATCCTGTGGAAGAAAATTACTGATATTTTTTTTTTTTTTGTATTTCTTTTATTTTAAAAAGAAAATCTAGGATTACCAGGGGTATATTTCTTTGCCACTTACCATCACTGTTGTCACATCACATATTGATCTTTAGTCCTTTAGATTCAATCCCTTCCTTCCATTTATTAAATTTAAGAATTAACTCATGCATACTCTCTGCAATTAATACAAGATCATCTGCATACAAAAATTTCATTGGGCACCCTACTCTAAATTCCTATGATAAGGCTTCTAACACCATTGTGAAAAGCAAAGGGCTAAGAACAGAACCTTGATGAATACCAATCCAAAAATTAAAATGAATACTTATCCAAACATTCCTCACTAAAAGAACCATTTATTCTAGCACGGCTTCGAGCATTTTCATACATGGATTTCACAACTGAGATACTCCATTCTTCAACTCCTAATTTCCTCATTGCCCACCATATTACCTCTTGTGAGACTTTCATAAGACTTGCGCAATTTTTTTTCAGAAAAACAACCTTTGAAAAACCATTTAAATATGTTCGAAAAAAATTATTGCAAACTCCTTGAACACCGTAATGTGATAACTTAGATAATAAAACTTTGTGATAAACAGTGTCAAACACTTTTTGGAGGTATATAAAAACTCTTGCAAAACCACCTTTATCTAGCTGTATTTTGATAGCTTCAATAAAACTGACCAGTGCATGAGTAGTGGAATCCAAGCGATGTTTTATTAAGTGATTTTGTTTCATTTAGAAAATCTCACATGAACATATTTTTCAATAATTTTATGGTAGAAAGTAATGAAATCAGGCGATAATTTAGTCTGTATCCACATGGCAATAGAAACCTTTAACAAAAGCGACCCTTGTTAAACTGTTCTGTACTGAAGACAGGATGTTAAATTAGTTATGTTGAAAAGCACACAAAACAAATATTTAATAATAAAAATACTGTTACATACTGTTGTAATCATACTGAAAAAAATTGATGAGGCCAAGAATTGCATTTCATTTCTTCCTAAATTTATTCAATTTACATTGGATAAAACTGAAGTAAGTTCTTATCTAGACCTTTTTCTAAGCATGATTCTTTTTTCTGACAAATCTAATCTATCAAAAAAAATCAAAGAACTGATAGTTGAAATTATTATTTTATTAAGACTTGATATATTCTTTAACCAACATAAAAAATAAATATGGTTGTAAAAATAAAGAGTATTTGTATTTTTTCATAATTAAAAGTTGCTCCAATAACACTGAACTGATTTGTTTTTCAAATTTATCAGGAAATGGAATTTTATATGCTTTATATTTAATGGCTGATGAATCGAGACAGGTGAACACTGTATTTATCCCACCAGATTTTGTATAAGAGGCTCTTACCACACTAGTTTATTGCAACATTGATCACAGAGAAGAAACATTTTTGGTTGCAAATGCCAGATCAGTGGTATGTAATAGAGTTCTGTTAGAAAAACAAAGTTGAACTAACTGAAGAAAATCGCTAATGAAACAAGAGACCACTTGCTGAACATATGTTTTAAAACTCAGGAAAACATATGCTACTCATTTGGAGAAATGGGAACAAAGCTATGCATTGACTGAAATTATTTTAAACTGGTTACTTAGATGTATTTGAATGCTTTTCACTTGTACAAGCTATTTTGAAATGATATCTTTGAGATTATGCCTTTATTATGATGATCAAGATGTGATTGGTTAATGCTCTATTCAAAACTTCTGTTAATTAGTCAGCATATTGCTAAGATTTCGTGAGTAAAGATTTTTCATATTAACCATAGCAACCATTAAGAACTTTGTCTAAGTTATTTCAAATTAGTATTTTTACATTTATTAATACACCATAATCATTTCTGTGGATTTCACTGTTGGGTAAAGATAGGCCTTTTTTTCAGTTTCCATTTAAATCTAAAGCTCTCATTTACTCTATGAAAAAAGCCAGTATTGAAATTTTTTTCAATATTACTTCGACTGGTTGAATTGCAAGTTTGAGTTTGCAATTTTTGGTTTTTTTAAATCAGTATCTTTGAATTTTCTCACAATAACTTCTGATAAATTTTATGTCTCTCCCAGCAAAGCCGAAGGATTTCTTTGAATTTGCCATGTTCATCCGTTCCTTTGATCTCTTTCTTCCAAAGTTGTTCTTTATTTTTCCTAAAATTTTGTTGAAGTTGTAGGATCATAAAGAAAAGCAAGTGTTATTTTTTGGGGAAAAAAAAATTTTTTTATTTTGGTACTGAACTCGAATATGCCAAAAATTGACATTATTGGCCTAAAATCAACTCAGTTTATTATATTTTTTGAAGTTTTGCGTAGTTAAAAGGCTATAAGGGAAATCTGTCGACCTATACCTGCTGATTACCTGCCAAAAATGTTTGGGGTTCTGGGCCTATTTATAACCCAAAAGTGACAAAAATCAATGTTTTAACTTTTTTCAAAAAGTTGTACTTCGATTATGCTGAAATCTTGCAAAATTTTATAATATTGGAACAACTGATGCTGGCTTCCATCAAGAGGGAAAACGTGGTTCAGAGATACATTTCTTAAAAAACCTGCGGAGAATCAGCGAAATTTCTAGATAGCACTTTTGTATTAAAATAATCGCTGTTATGAGAAATTGCTGGATAAAACCACGTGCTCAATATGATTTACTTGATACTTTCGAGAGGGAATATAGGCATCAATGCCAGCATGAAGCCAAAAAGAAATTTCTTTAGTGTGATCCTCTGCTTTAAGATTGGAAATGTTTTCAAGTGGAGTAGATCACGAAAGCTGTGTCAGTCTCCATGGTGATAGGAAAACAATTTCCTATAGATAGGTGGTTTATGGGAAGAGGTGATGTAGAATTTGATGTCAATGTTAACCACTGCTTGGTCATAGATTCCTAAATGACTAAAGACAGATATCTTGCAGATATCAAGATTTGATGAAAGGCATAGATCAAGAAGAGAAGATTCCTGATTGTCACATTCCAGTAGACAAGTTTAAAAATCGACTAGTTGAATTAATGACTAAGATATGGCAAAGTTTTAGGTGTCAATACCAGAAAGACTCTTAGCTCTAAAGAAAGGTAACACGCCAATATATTTGCAAATTGGTGAATTATGTAAACCTTTTCATTATTTTCAGAAATTGATTTGGTTACACTGCAGGACTGTGTAGAAGAAGAACGGTATAAGCAAAAAATCTAACTAGTCGACTATAGAAGAGATAAACTTAACGAAATGTAGGAGTCATTGGGGTTTTTAAGAGAGATTGAGAGCTACAGCCAAATTGTTATAGGCAAATATGTTAAGGCATTGCAAATTCCTTTAAAAATATCTGTTTATGCATGCTGGTGGTTTTTAAAGATTTTAAAAGTGGCTTCTTTTGAAAATTCATAATTTGATTTCAAATTTAGGGCTTGGTGGATGAGTGACACAAAAGTTTTTCCAAATTTTTTTTTTTTTTTAGGAATTTAGGAGGTTTTGATACCAAGTTTTGAAAATTTAAATTAGGAATAGTTTTATTTTATATGAATGTATATTGTTGTATTGACTTTAATATTTAATTGTGTATCTAAATTTGTTAGTAGTTAAAGAACAATATATCTTTCCATTTGTGTTTTATTTATACTTCAAGCTGTGATGGATATTACTGAACAATATTTATTATTTAGTATATTTATTTAATATTTATAATATATATTATTTATTATATTTATTTTTACATATAATGATACCACATAATAGGTAAAAATTAAGTATTAGAATTGAAACGTAAATAATGCTCCTTTTGTGTCATATTATATCCGCTTTTTGCGAGTCTTTTTTTTTTTTTCTATTCTTTTTTTTTGCTTGTATGTTTGCTTACACCCCTTCATATTTAATGTATAAAACTTTACATCAGTTTATATATTAATAATTGAAATTTAAAAGTTGTAATCAAAGCTATAATTAAAATTGTAATTCAAAGAATACCTGTCTTGTTTTAGCAAGAAGATTGTGATATATTTGCAAGTTTAAACAGTGAGTTAAGAAATCAGGTAATCGGAAATTACGTTTTATTTCTTATGATAATTTTATCTGAACTACGTCACAGTAGCTAACTAAACTACATCTTTCAAGACAATTATAAGAATTAGATAAAAAATAAACTAAAATCTTGGAAAAAATAAACTACACATCTCGGGTTCAAAAGTTAAAGTTTTCCCCGAGGAGGCAGATTTTAGGTTTACTTTCAGACTTTCAAATCTAGATCTTTGGAATTTTCAGTTTTAAAGATGAAACCTTAGTAAAAAAACTACCCATTAGCTATAGACGTTGCCGCATTACCAGCAGCAGTCCTTAGAGTACATTTTAACAAGAAAATTAATCTTATTTTCGATTTCAAATTTTGACAAAAATCTTTAATTCTCATTCTAATATAACCAAGATTAACTTTTCTAAGAATTTCTCTGATATTTGTGGCAATAAACTTTAAAAAAAAAAAAATGCTGAAAATTTTCAGCACAAGACCCATATAACAATTAAATATATTGTGTGTAGTTTCTGGTATGGCACTTTTTTAGCCGTACCATGAATAGAATTTAACAAAATTCTTCTCTATGGCCCCTTATAAAATGAGAGTTTGGCGTTTATGATATTGTGCAAAATATTTTTTAAATATAGGTAATGGATATAATGAAAGATGAAATACTTGCTACAGATCTTTCAAACTACTTTAAAAACAAAAATAATTTGAAAGAAATTATTGACAGCAACAAGTTCCGATGGGAAAATCACTCACACAGGTATGTAGCAATACTTACAAATAGTGAACTCTTTCTTAAGAACTAAAATGAATGGTTAAATCTACATCTCAGTTTTATGTATGAAGCTATCTGGAATGGTTACAAAATTGAGAATTAATAGGGTCTATTTTAGGACAATTATATGATGAATAAAAAAAAATTATATGTGCATCAAACCTCCATTCATCGCACCTTTTTTAAAATGAACCTCAATTGTCTGGCGCTCAGGTTATATTTTTCAGTTAATCAGAAAATTTCATAATGAGAAATAATTTTTAATATTTTTTCTTATAACCTCCGAATAATATCACCATCATCATCGTCGTCATCATCATCATCATCATCATTTGTTCACCACTGTTCATCTTTATTTCAGTTATAGAGAACTTCCCCAACCTTTTATCGATAGAAAATCACTAATTAAAACTTTGCTGATGTCATCATTTTTTTGATGAAATCATCAAAGATACATGCACCTAGTAAAATCGTTTGGTTTTTATACAGTTATTAGGAATAACGAATCATGAATAACGTCTTTTGCAAAGCAAAGATTTTGAAAATATACATTTCATTAAGAATTACAGACGTCTCTAAATTTTCT
>JAUZNK010058812.1:0-15119 GCA_035046665.1 Euphysa ruthae
ATATATAAATAAATCACTAGATCGACATAAAGGTGACAATCAGGGATTTGAATTGCAACCTTAGGGTGACAGTTGCGTTAAGGCGACAATTTAATGTCACCTTAGCATTTCACCATTAAGTTAACTCAGAAAAGTTTTTGATTTTATTTCCAATTTATTCGCTTTTAGTATCTTAATGCTCATACTTAATTCCACGTGGATGTGATGACCCAGCTCAAAGTTTTGGTGCATTAGCTTTTTAGATGGTATATTTGCAAATTTTGAAGTTGCTCAAAAAGTTGCTCGTTGGGCGACATTCGACTTTAAGGCTGTTTTTAAGGACTTTGATGAATACGTAATTTCAAGTTTTACATCATGAAACATCACCTTCGAAAAGGCTTACCATTCCAAATGCAGTCATGGGTTTTAGATTGTGGGTTGGAACGAAATTTCATAAATGAAAAATATAAACATTTTTATTTTGTCGTATTTTTCTTTCCATGCGCTCTGCGAACCGTGGACGGTTGAAATGTTAAGAAAAGATACTAATATGACAAGTTCGTGATTTTCTTTTTTACACATGTCCTTGTAAATCAAATCATTTTATACAAAAATTCCAGAGTTTCTTGTGGCAATTTTGGTTAGGGGGAAAGATGGATTATACAGATGTTGCTAAACATAAATAGTGTTTAGCTATTTGTTTTCTTGTTCTATTATTTTCGATGACAAAATTTTTCTTTGGAGGAACAATCTTTTGTGAATGGCCCTGTCTATGGATATTTTGTGAATAAATTTTGGTGGATAAACACTGTTAGAATTTTTGGCAGCGCCAAACTTTTTGTTCAAAATTTTACTTTTTTTTTCCTTTAAAGTAGTTTCTTCAAAAATTACAACACAGTTGCATATTTCCTCAAAGAATTTTACATCACCGAAAAGGTTTTGATGAGGATTTTAATTGCAAAATTTTATGGAGCAAAGTCTGTCTTGTTAAAAATGGATATTTGCTCTCCTCAGTTGCTTTATCTTCCTTTTTATCTCCAAACCATATATAAGATATCAGCTGGGTTGATAAAATTTTAAAATTGTCATAAGCCCATTACAAATAATCTTGATTTCCAAACTTTAAGATGCCTAGTGAAAAGCAAAAAAATTAATGCAAATTCCTTTGCTTTCTAAAATGGCTGATTTATGGGAAATATAATTTTTGAATCATTACATGAGTTTGTTTGTTTTTTTTTTTTTTTTTTTTTTTTCAAAAAATATTATTGAACGCTTAATGTTTATTTCTTAACAGAAATAAGAAATAGGGTGGCTAACACCACATGGATTACTCCAGTTGACAGTGTTGTGAGGTTGTAACATCTCATCAGATGACATTCGAAATATATAACAATTTTGTTTCTAAAATTACCTACCATAAGGTGACACTCAGAACTTGGTTTCATGCACTAGTTTTTCAAAATTAACATAATGTATTTCTATAACTATAACTTAAGGAATGATCTCATAGTGACATACAAAGAAAAGGTAACTCAATATCATGCACACTTTTCAATAATTGATTGAACGCAGGGTAAGATAAAGACAGAGC
Organism: Euphysa ruthae; assembly: GCA_035046665.1. NCBI lineage: Eukaryota > Metazoa > Cnidaria > Hydrozoa > Anthoathecata > Corymorphidae > Euphysa > Euphysa ruthae. The sequence continues at coordinate 1,571 of JAUZNK010058812.1, forward strand.
TGTTTTATGCTAATTCTTCAAAACGTTTGTGTTTCTAAAATTACAAGCCGTTTCTGTTTCTTAAAATCACCTTCGATTAGGTGAGAGACAAAATTATTTCAATGAAATACCTTATGCTGGATACTGGAATTTTTTTGAAATTTAAAAATTGCAAACTTCAAGGATTTTAAAATAATATTTGTATTTATGGTCGCAATGCAAATCTAAACTTTAGGTTTTGGTGTATTTGCTGCTGTGGACTTTGAAAAAGGAGACATCCTTCTTGAATACAGAGGTGAGTAAATTAACAATGTCATTATTAATTCGTACCCCGACCATTTTGTATGAAAGATAGGCAAGTTTATGATTGACATTAAGTATAAGACAGAATATTTAAGTCAAGTTACCAAGGGTGGGGAATTTTTTATTCAAGTTCCCTGTGGTGTTGCAAAAAATTCTGTCAAATTCCTGGGGTTATCCCATGGGATTGTCGAGGGTATGAATTGATAGACATAAATTTACAGCAAAATAAAGATTCTGGTATTGCATAATTATTCTTAGCTGAAGTTTATGTTCAGTAATTTTTCTTTGAATCGAAATATTTGCCAATCGATTGGAAACCTGAACTTAGTGAAAATCAAAATTTATGTCATTAGAAAATTGTGCCATCGCGAAGTAATCATAGTTACCAACTTTAGTAAGTATAGTATGTAAATTGCATTCCTTGGATCAATACCGTCCTTTCTTACATCAATTAGCCCAACTTCTTTATCTTTTGACGTGTTCATTGAAATGATCTCTTTGAGACCAAATAAAAATAATGGATTCTTGCTGAATTAAATTTTCTAAGAGTTGCGCATTAGCTTCATTTTTTCAGGGTGCAGGTACTGTTTTAAAATTTTCTTTAACTTGTTGTCTGATTGACTTTGACATTAATTTAAGTACTGTAAAAAATATTTGCCAATATTCTACTGAAGGTCTGCTTTAACAATTTTTCACATTTTAGATTAATTTAATTCTTGTTGTGTTTCCAATGTATGTTTTCTTATCGGCTTGGTTATGGTGAAAAAGAAGAGGAAATGTCGTGGAGAATGATGGTATGCTATTTTTTTTGAGTAATAACTAACATTTTCTTCAAATATGTCAACTCAGTTTGTTTTATAACTGTAGACAGACATTACATCTGAAACTAAATTTTTATGTATTCAAATTAGGCTGGGAAATCCATTTATGGTTTATATATTATGCTGGTTTTCTATATATTTCCATGCAAAACATTTTATTTTTATTTGTGACATAATATGGAAAATGATGAATATTTTTCTGGAGCTTACGATTTTTTCTATTTGTATGGCCAGACACAAGTTTTTGATACACATATTCCCTTCATATAAATTTCTCTGAAATTTACTCATTATTTTGGCTAGTGTCAGTATGGAAATTTCAGAGCAAAAAAGAAAAAGTTTTTTATAATATTGATAACACCATTACTTAGTTTTGAACAGGTGTTGTTAACTTTGATACACGATTTTCTTTCGTTAATATTACGTGCACCATCTGTCAATCAACTGTTGCAAAATGAACAACAATGACTCACAGTATATCTTCAAAATGCACCCAAAAGATCTGCAGTGAAATTTTGAAAATACATACAAAAATAAAATATGACTTATTTTTAAAATATTAGGGATGTGATGAACCAGTGTAAAAAACACAGTTAGATGGTAGAATATTTATATTTGGTGACCCCCTATAGTACTAATTCTGAATTTGATTTTCTAAATTTCTGTAAAAATTTGCCTTAATTGTTATTTGATTTTTATTACCTATTTATTTGTTTAAATAAAATATTCATTGGTTAATTAGTAATTTTATTCTTTTCAGAGTGAATGTGTGCGACCACATATCTTAACATCCCAAACTATTGAGTCATTTTTCACGTTGGCTTCCACAAAAACATCTCTCCTGCTGGGCCATTAGAAATGAGCTCAACACCTAAAGTGAAAACGTTAACGTTTACAGAAACATTAGAAAATAGCTCTGCAACATCCACATCATAAGTAACACTTCTGCCGATTAATGAATCATTTGAAATGGGCCCATCGTTTTCCATATTGACAGAAACACCCCTGCCAAATACTGAATTACCAGAAATGAGCTCAGCATCATCTGAATCGAAAGTAACACTTGTGCCGGTTACTGAATCATGAGACATTAACTCACCGTTAGAAACAACACTACTGCCGATTTCTAAATCATTAGAATTTTGCTCAACATCATCCACGCGAGAGTTACCCAATTGCCGATTATTAATTCATTAAAGTTAGCTCAGCAACATCCACATCGAAAGTAACACTGCTGTCAATTAATGAACCATTAGAAATGGGTCCACTGTTTTCCATATCGAAAGAAACGCTCTTGCAGGTCACTGCTGAGCCATTAGATATGGTAATGGACATTTCAGACACTGAATCAGAAACTTAGTATACTCTATCAAAATCTTGATATTTTTTCCCTTTTCAAGAAAATGAAGCAAAAAGGCAAGAAATCTGTGCAACGCCAGAGTTAGAAGAAGAATTTTCAGTAGTGTTACCACAAGTCATAGTACTAGTATTGAATGACACCATGCTGGAATGTACAATGTCAATTTTGAGTGACTTGTCTGGTATTGATCCAGACAGGAGAGAAAGTGTAGAATCATTTGCAGTAATTGAGTCAATGTCAAAAACAAATATGGATTATTTAAGCAACATTGATGAACAATTACTTGATTTAAATAACCATCCAGAGAAAAAAATTGTGATATCAGTGTTTGAGTCATCCAAAGCATCACAATCATTGCAACCTGGCTCAAATTTTATTAAACCTGATCACAATTCATACAGATTAGACAACTGCTCATCATCAGTGCAAGTAGAAGAACCAGCAATTATGTTAACTGATTCAAATATTCTTGATACTACCAATGATAAAATAGTAGCAAAAACACAGTTGAAAATATTTATCGGAAGCCTCCTCGTATTTATATATTCTGTAAAATTCCCCAAACTCAGTTAAAACGCCATAAACTTAAAAAGCATAAGAGTAATCCAGAAGTATGTCCAATTTTTGAAATGAATTCAAAGGAGCAAGATAGGCTCATGTCAGCATTTAAGAAAAAGGCTATGCATAGTGAAAACATGGAAGTGTTGAAATCTGGTAAGGTGTGCTTTGTGAGGGAACGAAAGTCTATATTAAAGGAATTGCCAATAATATGTTCTGGCTGTAAAGGTTTTTACGCCACTAGTTACAAATCAAGACATCAACTTATACGCCCAGCTTTCAGACCTAACTTGATGGTTCCAATGGTTAGTGTGGCATTGGTTAAAACCTTGAGAACATGTCCAATGATTTCAAAGAGTTGTTAAACGCACTTATTTTAGATGAATTAAGTAAATATATTCAAACTGATGACATCATACTGTTGATTGGTGAACGATTCTTTGGTGCTTTAAAGAAAAAAGGGATAAAGTAACAGAAGCAAAAAAGTGCGCGATCTCGCATGCGCCTTACTGCGTGGATTTACTTTCAATTTCGAGAGATCTACCACCAACAATCTGATGTACAAATAATCGAACCATTAAATAACGCTGCTGATATGTTCAAAAGGGAAACAATTATAATACTGGGGAGAGCTTGTTAATGTCTTATTAGATAAATCTGACATCATCGATCAAATATTATCTGGGCAGAAGAGAGGTTTGAAGATCAGCATATTAAATTTTCTGAAGTTCAGTTCCAAGATGGTAATTGGTCATTTTCTTGTGAAAGAAGGTTTAGACTCCAAGGCACAGAAAGTCACTGATTTTTTGCAAGTTTTGAAGTTCTTTGAAAATGAGTTTTTCGGTTATGCATACAATGATCTACAATACAGGAAAAATGTCAACCTATGTAAGCCTGTGAATCTCTCCAAACATGATGATATAAATCTGCTTCTAGAAGAATGCAAAAAAATATTAGGTTCCATTAGCATTTTTGAACACCCTTCACAATCTTTTGTGTTAATCAGATCAGCTGCAGCCACGATCATTATTATAGTTGGTGCTCAAAGGAGTGGAGAACCAACTGTACCAATGGGAAGAGGCAGTAAATGGGGAATGGGTTGATAAGGCAGATATTCCTGGTGAATTTGATTTAAAATCCATGTTAATTATTGGTTATTGGTATTGGTGTTAATTCATGTTTTACTCAAAAAAATCGGAGTGGGGTAGATTTGTGAATTGATAAAGATGACTGGTTTTAGAGAGATGGTGTTATTGTTTTGCTCTTGCGTGTTAATAAAGTGTCTTCTTATTATGTGACATGTCTATCACTGCTTCAGCTGGTTTGCACATCTTCACTCATAAATCTTAGAGCTTGAGAAGCCAAGGGTTAAAACGCATTACTGGTAACTTTCTCTGTCGGTTGGTAAGATTCCAGTTTATACGTACGTACGCACATATGTATACCTTGTACCCATAAATTACCTTCTTTGGGGAGAGTCATATTGGTAAAACCTACAAATTGAGACTTTTTAAGTATTTCTGTAGGCCTTAGAACGTTAATGTGTTCTGCTAGAAAAACCCCCCACTTCCGTTTTAAAGGGCCAAAACATGTGACATCCAGCATTTGCAGTTTGTCTGTTACACGTGGAAGAAATTTGACATCAAAGGGAGTCATTTACAATTTTTATGAAATGTTTGGACCAAACATTGTTTCTGTATTCAACCATCCGTTGTTTCTGAATTTTGCGGAAGAGCTGCATGTCACTTCCATGTAGACTGAAGATTTTTCCAACCAATGGATAAAAAGCTCTTCCAGAGGTAAGAATGGTGATGTTTTCTCAGCCAGCACCACACATATCTGATATCTGTTGATCAAACTCGTCACAATTCAATATTTCAAATTTTTGTCTTATATGACATTTTGAATGACTTCATAAAAGTTGTAAATCAAAAACAAACAGCACTACTGTTACTTTTTTGGTTTTGCCCATTCAGATAGTTTCTAAAATGGTCCTTACCAGTTATGAGGTTTTTAAAAGGTATATCTAATTTGTTAACAATAAAAATTTCATGGACTAATCTTTTTCAGCTTCCGTAGTTAAAACTGTTTTTCTGTTGATCCAACGATTTGTTTTCAACTATAACTACCAATGATGATATGTTATAAATTCTGAAGCTCCACGAACTAAGGAAAAATTAATCATTCCACAACAGTTAAAGGTTTTAATTAATAATTTTTTCATTAAAGAAAAGTGGATTTTACTTGGTATATCTTTAGTGCTGTGATATCCTTGCTTGAAAATAATATAGGAATCCATTTCTAGAGCGCACATCAAAGTGGAAAATGATCAATATAAAAAGCATTACTTAAGGAAGTTTCGAGAAACAAAATATTATTTTTGGCCAATTTCATTAGAATAAAAAGGCTTAAAATATGAAAAAGAAATATACACCCAAAAATATACACCCAAAAGATAAAATCCAAAAATATTTTTATATCTATGCAGTTAATGAAGATTATTATATTTTAATGTATATTAGATTGCCCTACATTATAAAAATATATGCATTAATTTATCTCATAGCTAATTTATAGCTAAACTAAACTAATCGCAAAAAGCAAATTATACCCAGCAAATGTTACCGTGATGCTTCAATAGCATTGTGCTAATATGCATTTTGATTGAATAGAGTTACACTTGTGGTTTGTTGCCAGGAAGAACAACTGAACAATAAAACCATTAATAATTTAATAAAACCAGCTTGTCAAACATTAATAATTTACATTTATATAAATTTATATTTATTTATAGGTTTTTATAGGTTTATATTACTTTTTATAGGGCTTTGCTAAATTGATTTGCTGTCAGTGACATCGTTGCAGGTTTATAAAAAGCATTTTAAGATACACATGTAGCTTTATTTAGTTTCTGAAGCATAATCTATTTTCATATATCTCTGTTTTTCTTTTTTGCTAATTTGAGTCACGAGAGAATACTTTGACTCGAATATTCTGATAAGTTCATGTAAAATCCAGCATTAAAAAAAAATACTAATTATTACCCTTTTTAATGCACTTTTTCAAACTTCCAAATATTTTTGGAAAATAAAAATGCATATTTTCGAATGGAGTACAAATTTTCATTAAACCAGAATTTATACCGACCTTAGTAACATTACTCAAATAATTTTTGGATATGATTGCGATTATGTTCTAAATTTCTCGTTAAAATTTAACCAAACACTTTTTAAGTTAAATTTTTAAAATAATTCCTTATCTAACTGCTACAAAAAGTTCTCTTTATAACTCTTCTCTAAAGTCCATTGAACCTCATAGCAATTTTTTATTAAAAAAATCATTTAAATTTAATATTCACATCAATTCTTAAAAATAATCAAAAGTTAAAAAATGGATAAATTGGACAGTCTTGATGCACTTTTTCAAGGTAAAAGCATTCAGTAAACTTAACTATAAAATTATTAAAATAAGTACCTGAGTTACAACATCAACACTACCTGGCAACTTTAGAGTTCTTGGGATATCACCATTACAACCTGGCTTATCACGCAGTGTAAACATTCTCTTGAGTTTGCAACTACCAGACAAAGTTATACTATCAATAAATAATAACGCTGATCCTTCAAAACAACTAGTTGTTAAATGATCAACGTCTAAACAAAGGTTTAACCATGTATTTGTTTTGACGTTAGAAAACGGAACTTTTGCATGCAGAGAAGTAATAGTAACCTCACGGATGCTATTTGAAAGTATTATTCGATGTTTACAGTTGAGTTGGTTCATCACAGTGACTTCCAATGAAAACGATTTTCCATTTTGAATGTAAGTCTGTAAAACAAGATATTTCTGGGTTGCATGTAGACAAGATTTACTGTTTTTAGGGTATGAAATATTTGTGTTTGCAGGTTCACCTTCAATTTCAAATATGTATGAGCGCAACTCATTGCTGAATTCTTTTCGTATATTACTTGATGATCCGTTAATCTTCACTTTTGATAAAGGATCTTTACCCTGAACAGAAAGTAGCTCAAGGAACTCTCCTCCCTGTAAGAAAATAATATTATGAAATTTTAAAAATTCTAAAAAGCCGGACCTTTTCTATTTCTTTGATTTGGAAAACTTCAGATAATGAAAACTCATCAATTGAGATAAAATTCAGAACAAACCTTCCCTACATTATTTCCAACAATTAAAAAAGATATTGCGAATATCGGACTAAAGATACATTCCACGATGAAAATGTTTATTGCAAGTTTATAAATACATTCGTTTTCATGACTGTTATTTATAAATACAATAAAACTTCCAATAGAAACCTCCATTCATTAAATATATTTTTTAATTGATACAACTAATTGAGAGGTAAGAATCTATTTTAAAAATTGATAAAAACTTCATTATTTTTAACTTGAGGTCTATTTGTATCAAATCTCCACAAATATTTCTTGCATCAATCTTAATATCTTGTACATAGGAATGAATCTTTTTAACAAAGTTTGGCATAAAGGTCTAATGTATAAACTGAAATGCAATGGTATTGATGGAAATTGATAGAAAAGTCTATATGATTTTGGAGAATTACTTACGTAATCGTCTGTCAACAGAGTTTTGTTAAATAGTCAAATATCTGATTTGGTAAATTTTAATGCTGGTATTCCACAAGGCTCTGTTCTTGATAATGTCATTGAAATAATAAGGTCTACGGCAAATTTTCCAGATGATAAAATAGTTAAACTTTTGTTATACGGTGATGCTTCCTATTTTTCAGAGACTAATTCTTCTATACTGAAATAATGCACTATTGTTTTTACTAAATCGTCTGAAAGATTTGACATCCCCCTTTTATAAATTTATGCATGGCTCCACAAAACTTTCTTCTTCTTCTTATACAGTTTTACGTCCATTTTCCATGCCAGCATGGGTTAGACGGGGTTATTTATGACATTCTTCCATAACAATCTATCCTGCGCCAATCCACTTTGAAATTCTTTCTGCTTAAGGTCATTTTAAACAACCTGTTCCTAAGTTATCTGTGGTCTACTCTTCCCGTAGTTCTCAGGCACGTCCATTCCTCTTAATTTCTTAACTCAGTTATCGTTATCCATTCTCTCAACATGGCCAAACAACCTTAACCTACTTTTTTGAAGTACTACTCTAACACGTTCTAGAGCACATCTTTCACGTAGCTCCTGAGAGGATTTCCTATCCTTCAATGTCACCTTACATATCCATCTTACCATCATCATATAGTTTCTCTCTAATCTGTTCAGGTCACGTTTCTTAACTGCCCAAGTCACACCACCATAGATCATGACGCTTATTACACAAGCATTATAGAGTCTAACTTTTGCCCGTAGTGAGAGCGCTTTAGCGGTTAACAAATGTAAAAGTTATCTAAACTTTTTCTACCCACATCTTCTCCTGGCAACACAGCTTTCCTTTGCACCACCATTTGCACTCATCATGTCTCCTAGATAGCAAAGCGTGTTGGTCATCTCCAAGAAATCATTACCTACAACCACTACATCCATTGGTTGTCTCCAGGTAAAACCTGTATGTCAGTCAGTGTACCTCTTATACAATGCCTATACACCCAAAGGTTACAACAGTTTTGCATTTCTACCAACAACTCTCCAACAAACTGTGTATGGGAATTTTCCTGATGGCCATAGTGGTGCAATCCCTTTGTCACTTACCATCACATTTGTCTATTTTCATTTGTAAAGTTGCTGTAAAAAAATAGCTTTAATTTGATTAGCTCAAAAGAGTGCAATTATTAATTCATTCATTCTGTATTTTACGTGACAAAGTATTCGAAACAAAAAATTTTTAAGGTTTAACATTTTTTGTTTTTGAATTTTTGAAAAATGAAAAAACAGTACAATGAAATTTAAAACATTTTGATTCAAGATGGGCCAAGTGTGTCTTAATACTGCAAACTCTTTGTAAACTGTATTCATTTCAATATACAGATAAACAAACTAACCTGGTAATTGTTCTTAAACATATTTCATTCCTATTTCTCAAAATTTCCCTCTGCTCCATCAACTGCAAGTGTTCTATAACAAACAAATAGATATTAACAACTTTTAAAATCCTAAATCTTAAAAATAAAGATAAAGCATTACTAATTTTTTTTATTCATTTTTCTTGTTCTGTTGCCAATCAAACTCTTTTTTTTTTATTCTTTTTAATTTTGCTTTTTTCTGTTATAATAAATTTTATAATTGAATATATATTTTTAAAGAATGTTTTAAGAGACGAAAATTATAGTAGTGTTATTATAAATATGCAGGGAATATCGTGATTAGTCTGAAAAATTGCTTAATCTCATATTTGTTGATAATAATATTGATAATTTATAACTAAAATCATATAAGAGTAAAAAAAACAGTAAACCTAAAGTGCAACATGTATGAGCGTAAGAATCATGATATAGTAAACTTTAAATATAAAAGAAACTAATAGATAGAATAGAAAGTAAAGAATAAAAAAAAAGAATTACTGATATTTATATAGGATAGAAAAAATATAACTATTGTAAAGAAAACAAATAGAAAACAATACAAAGCACCCAGAAGAAGAAAGTAACCAAAAAAAAATAGCTAGCCAAAAAATCAGAGGAAGAAAAATAGCAATGAACAATAAAATTTTTAACGTGAAAAAAATTTTAAAGTAAGAATTTATAGAAATAACGTGATCTAAAATACATGGTTCTCAATATTTGATTAAAAATACACGCTTCTCAATATTTGATTGAAATTTACCAAAATATTTCTCTATTCGATATCTAAATTCTTAATATTTTTCTAGTTGAGCAGAAAAAAAGTTTAGAAAAAATCTCCAAGGCTTCAAAGTTATTTTATTAACCAAATCTATAAATAAATAACCAAAATAATAATAATAAATAGCAAAATGAATCCTTTCCTAAAAACTACGTGAACAACTCTAAAGCAACCGTCCTGTTTGAATGTTATATTTTGTCTTTATATTTTTACTGGCTTTTAATCTGGATACTTTGAAGCAAAGGCACATTAAATTCATCAAGTAAAATCATGGTAAACTACAATTTTTAGAACGGCAGAAGTGCTCACAAACAAGCAGGGATTGACCCCAGAAATTTAAAGTTCTTAGGCTAATTATAATGAACTCTCTCAAATTTATCCAAAGAGAAACTTTTAAAAAAGTTATGAAAAAATGTTGAAGCAAGATGGCCAACATGCTCAATTTAAAATATCACTTACTAACATTTCTAAAATTTCAGTTTAATAGAATGGGAACATTTTAAAAAGTTGAATAAAAAGAATATTTTGAGGTTTTTTTTGAGCAAAATTGCAACATCTGAAGAAAATATACAAAATGGTTGACATGTCCAATATATTAGAAATAACATAATTTCAGTATAATCGGAGTGTAACTTTTTGAGAAAAGTCAATTTTTGTTATTTCTACCCTGCCCAAAAAAAATTCATGATGGCCGATATGTCCCAGACAATATATGAAATAAGATCTCCTAGCATAATCCAAACCAAACAAGAATTTTCGGCAGGTGGTCAATTGAGCCAAAAGATCCTTTCTTTGACTATCTGGCTTGATGCAAAAGATTAGAATAATTAAATGAACAAACGAACGCAAAAAGTATATATTTGGGTTTTGTCCTAATTTCACAAAAATTTTTTGGAAAAAACAAGGTTTGATATTGTTATTATATTATATTATTATTATTCGTTGACTTTTTTTATTTCTTTTTTCTTTTTTCTAACCCTTCATCCAATACCATCAAAAAAAATCAGAAAAAAATAACGAACGAATTGCCAGAAAAGCAGTAACTGTAGCACAAACATACACAAAAACGATAGTGAATTTATAAGACCCCTGACAGAGATAACGATGAGGGTCCAAAAAGAAGGGACAATAAGCTCATTAAGATTAGAGAAATTAAAAAGCAAGTTGGACGTGGTTATGCTTATCTTTAACACAACTTCATTCTTCCCAACAAATTTAAATGCAAGCCAAAGAGTAGAATGAAAGTCTGCCCAGTTGTAATCTTTTTAGTACAAATAAAATATATTGTTATTGATGGCTTCAAATATTAGAAAATAACATTTAAATGGTAGGATTAATTGAACAGATTTTGTATTGTGTATTAGAAATATATCATTATCAATAATTATAATATGTTTTAATATAATTATAATCATTAATCATAATAATTAGAAATAAACAAAATATTGTCATCTGCACCAGAAAAGAGTCAAGAAAATGAAATTATCTTAATGAAAAGTGTAAAAAATTAATTTGAAAAATCTAAAGGATAAAAGTCATTTATAAAAAATAATAAAAACATGTCAATAATCTGTTTGCTATATTTAAAAAGTACATAATTTCAGCTAAACTAAGGAAATCTAAAACATTATACTCAAATTGTGATAGCAAGTCACTGTTTGTAACCACTTGTAACACAAGTAACCTTGATCAAAATTAAAATCAGGGGTAATATTGCAGAGAATAACATACCCACACATAACACGGAAAGATAAGGACAATAAAGAAAAATAACAATAACAAAGAAAAATGCTAAAGGTAAAATAAATCAAGAATGTAGAGGATAACTAATTAAAATATACGGCCTTATATCCTGCATAAATCAGAAAAAAATAGAAGGCCATTAAAAAAAGATTAGTAACTCTAATGGTAAACTCACTTACCAGAATAAAAATATAACAAACATTTTAAATTATTTTAATCGGTATGTCTGACCATGACTAAAAAAAAATCTCTAATTATAATAACAATAACGTGATCAGATTAAACAGTGTAGATAGATAGTTCAAAATGGTAAATAAATGTTGTGTTGTTGGCTGTAATTCTAATTACTGTGGATTTGAAAGAGTACATGTATTTATGCTTCCAAAAAATGAACACGTAAAAGAAAAATGAGTTAGATTTGTAAATAGAATATTGGCAATCATCTTCCTCATCTCTTATTTAAAACATTTTGAAGAGAAATATATCCAAACTGGAGATCAAGAAAAAAAGATTAAGGTTAATAAAATCTCAAAAACTGATTCCTACAAAATATACAAATTCATCTACTTAATCTGTTAATATTATAATACCCAGAAAATTACCAACAAAAATAATTTTTCGAGAAGATTAATAAGCCTTTGTAGCTAGTGATACAATAACTGATATAAACTGCCTTACTGAATCAGATTTTCCACCTGGCTATTCATTTTCAAGAAGTGAAAGTTCTGTGGTATTCTATAAAATGACTTTTACCACAGATGGAATTCCAGAAGTCCCTGAATGTATTTGAGTGGACAATGATTTACATGTAATACTATTTATTAGAAGTGTACCTGTTCCTCTACCTAAATGGTTTCGAACCAATCATTGATGTTCGCTGAAACGAAAAAGTGTACTTGAAAATTTTCCTGCATACTTTAAGTCAGAGAATGAAAAGTTTTCAATAATACATGAAGATTTAAAATCATGTCTTCAAAATGCTCCTGTTTATTCTGTAAAGTTATGCAATATGCATTATTGTTGTGTTAAACATCTTTGAAATTACCGTTTATTGTTAAAAGAGTTTCCTTATCGTTATCGTTGTTAAATGAAATAAAGGCTCTGGAAGTCTCAGATAGACTCTGTTAAAGTTGCTAGGTTATTGCATGAAAATAGAAGCATCTCTGAAGATATAGTGATTTTATTATACTATATACATCGTCAGGTATGAGATGTTTAAAATAAATTTCCAGTAGTTGTTTATTGTTACAATGCTAGGGTGAAGTTTGCATTTGTGTATCGATTTTAATAAAGGATCGATAAAAAAGTTATTCCATTGAAAAATATTTAAATTTGCCGTTAGATTACTAGGGATGCCCAGTTTTTTTTTAAATCAAAACAAAGCATTGAATATCAAATGCAAGACTAAATCATGTCACTTCGAAATTTGTTCTAAATAACCTAAAATTTGGCAAGTAGATGTAAAAAATAATTTCTCACAAAAACCTAATATTTTTTTTTTAATGGGAAGATAAGGGCTTTTCAGGGGGAAAATTTTAACACATTGGGCAATAACTAAACCAGAAAAATTCCAAATAACACAAAGTTTCATAAATAGATTGTTAAAAACTATTTTGTGACAAAAAAAAATAACAAACAATTTTTTAAAAATTGCACAACAAGGCTATATATAGACATTTAAATGGTTTTCAGGGGGTAAAATTTAAACTACAAGGTCATAACTCAACCAAAAAAATTCCAAACGACATAAAATTTGGCAGGTAGATGCAAAAAATGATTTCACGTACAAACACATACCAAAAAAAATCAAACATGTTGGTCTTTGCTGGAAGTATGGTATACGATTGTATACGATTTTGTATAAATATGAATAGTCGCGCCCATATTGGTACTGAGCAGTATAGGGCCATAAATTGGCAGCCAGTTGATATGAGGGTTAATCAGGCTATTGCTGCACACGCATTTAAGTTCTGCAGTAGACCTAACTTAAACTACATGTC
>JAUZNK010058823.1:0-15119 GCA_035046665.1 Euphysa ruthae
TTCAAAATATTTACCTGAAAATATTTAAAAACATACCGGCATAGTATAGTTGCTCTGATGTCAACGGACGTTTTTCCAAGTCTGACACTTGGAAGGTCTTATCTAGACTTCTACCAAGTGTTTTATAAATCAGCAGACTTAACCCTTTATGTGAGCCTTGATCTTTGATTGGATGTAAATACTGGACAGTTGCTGGGTGTTGAAGCAACTATAGATATCATATTTTTATTAATTAATCTTATGGTAGAAATTAAAAGCATAAGGATGACCTTGAACAATTATTTGTGCACATAGAGGGGTTAAAAGGTTTTTATCTGGCAGTTTTTATAAAATTTTAAAATGCTATAGAGTTTTTCTTTTCTAGAAGTAGTTTGATTTTTGGAAATTATAGCTTTTCACTGGACCAATGGCATATCAAATTTAAATGAAAAATCGTCAATTTATGTAATGGAATGTCGTGGTGGACTTTTTGTAATGATTGTGACTGCTTCAACTATAGTTTTAGGTTGTTAGATTTCCTGCCTTTATGCCCTTGAGGGTGATTGAATAGCTGTGGGTAGTTTACCACATTACATATAAAATTTATAATACTAATTTACATTTAATATAAATTGATGTTTTCAATCACTTAATCTTTTTCAAATTGAACAGATAAATGGTATGGTTGAAGTAAAAATTATTTGACTAGTTTAAACTGAGGTCATCCTGATAGAAGCTGGTCAGCTTCTATCAAAGTTAAGAAATAATAATCAATGGGTGCAATAAATCGATTCGTTGCCAAACTTTTAAATTACCTCTTCAGAAATTTCATGGAGATCAACTAGATTTGAAGAGCTACGGATAAAATTGGCGATGTAAGCAAACATACTAATCAAGATCTTTAAGTCGCCAACTATACCATAACCTAAACATTGAAAATTTTCTATGTATATACAACAATCTAGACAAATTCACCTCTCCCACAAAAAATAAAAACATTCACGAGTTTGGGATAATAATGTATGTGTTTCAGTAGCTTAATAGGCGAATGAATATTCATAAAATATCAAAGGATATCCAGCATTACAATTTGTATTAAATGTTCCAAATATGTCTAAAAATGCTTGCTTTCAAGCCATATTTACTATATAAATTAAAACCTAAGTTATTACTAGGTTATCTTGGCAGCCCCAAACCCCCTTCTGAAAACACAAATTTTAGTTCTAGATATATATATTTCCAAAGTGACCTCTCACAGAGCAAATATAACAATACTGGACAAGGTGGACAGCACACAATAATGGCTGCCACACATGATCGAATCTGCTTAAAAAAATTAGTTAAGTTAAAGAAAAATTAAAACCACACAGGTAAAAAAAGTCAACAGTTTCTCAGTGCATTGTTTTAAATATGCACAACTAAAATTAAAATAAAACAACTCATTTAGAATAGGAGACGACTTGTTTTTTTAATTTGGAGAGTCACCTCATATGCAGAATCATTCAATCCTTGGATTCAGAATTGAAAACCTTGTATTAGCAATTTACGTCTTTTATTTGGGACACACTCCTTCTCAAATAAAAAATTTGATATAAGAACATGCCGAGTAACAAAAGATGTTTCTGTTTAGTTAGAACACTTACATTAAACAATATCATGCAAATACAATTCTTATGTCTAAAAGTCGTCTCTTCAATTGATTAAAGATCAGTTTTAAAATGGCCGATTGGCCTAAATTATCAGAATTTCAAGGCAAGCAGTATACTTACCGATATAAATAGAAAATAGCATAATATTTCAAAATATAATAAATGTGTCACTACTTGTCCTGTTCCCCTGCATTACCAAAAGTGGGCTTCCATTCGCAATCAAACCCAACTATCTGTCCAGGCTAAACATATAAATCATCACTATCATAAAAATGTATCAACTTCATCACTTGAAGAAAAAAAAACAAGGAAAACCAATCTTTACTGAAAGAATTTGTCTTAACATGTTAACAAGTGTAGTAGACGGGTTAAGTAGTTTGATGTAAGTATCAGAGCAAAACTATAAACCTAGATACCATTTTTAACACCAGCCTTCTTACACTAATATAGGCTACAAACAGGCATTTTTATTTGAGCCATGCTCTAACGAAGTGAACAAACTACACTAAGACATATAATACTCTAGCCAAGTGTAGATCATGTATTATAATTAATGGTTTATGGTTCTTTGCGAAAAAAAATGTAAGAGACTTTTAGCGAAAAATCAGTATATATAAAAACCTTATTTTTGTGACCAATGTAATTCAAATAAGCTAAATATTATTCCATGACTTGGCAGCACAAATAGGTAATAATTCAAATTCTTTAATGTTTCTTTATTTAAAATCTTGACAGATTCTTAAACTTTTTTGGGTTTCAAAAAAGGGCATGTGGTAAGAAATTAACTTAAATAACACAAAGGTTCGATATCATCAAAAAAATAACTAATATATATATAAATTAGGAAGCGTAAGGGTCAAAGGAAGAATGTAGTACTACATTAATTTTCAACTAATCTGATAAAATAATTCTTTTGGCGAATGAATAAACTATAATTATCACATTAAAAATATTTTCAATCCTCTAAAATTTCAATAAAAAACTGTCGAGGAGACACCTCTGATTTCTAAGAAAATCTATGGAAGTTTGGCAAGTTTCATAAATTTGAGTATCTGTGATGGAAGAATTTAAGTATCTGAGACGTCAAATTTCCTTTTAATATGTGGTTAAAAAGAGCACATTGAAATCAGTTTTGACAATAAATTATATTTATATTTTTTCATATTTTAAAACTTTCAATAGTAAATTGGTTCAAATAAATAAGAGGTGTTCTGTCAGTTTAACAATTATCAGGTCGCCATTTTATTGAAAAAGTTGTTGCTTCCAACCAGAAAAGTTCAATCAGTCGTTTTTGTAAAGTTTGAGTTCCTGCTGAACGCTCTGTTGATGAAAAAGCAGGTGTAAAGTGTAAAATCCATGAGCGTGAAACATATCAGTATTCGCAGTGCCAGATTTTCTCTATGTGTTGATCCCTGCTTCTACCTTTACCATAATTACAATGACTACTTTGTAAAATATATTTTACAGAAAAATAAATAGAGGATAATAATATAATAATAATAATGTAATAATAATAATGAAGTATTATTTGGTTGAACACCAATAGCAAATAAAATTGTTTGGTTTTTTAAAAATCAAATTAAACAAATAGCACATAAACAGCGAGGTTTAAAAATCTAATCTGCTTTGAAAATTTATAATTGATATTGTGAAAGAATCAAAGTAAAATGGTAAAAAACCTACCCTTGAAAGGGAATTTATACTAAATGAAGTCATACTGTATAAATAACAAATACTTTAACAAGGAATCTAAAATATTCTTAGCTCAACATAATAAAGAAAGCAAAAATTTGTAAATAGTTTTAAAATGCATACGCTGTATAAATTAATAGGACATAAAAAATAAAATGATGTAACTAATAATATTTATTTATCTCGCTTGTCACGCTTGACTATATCATTACTATTTAAGTTTTATCTTTTCTTTTTCTCTGGTAACACTGAAAAAAAAGATCATCAATATATAAAGGTTTACGAAAGTATGGCAAGCTTGTTGGCAAGCCAAAGTTAAAATGACATATGGTAATTTATAATTTGAAAACTGCAACAGATTTCACCAAAAAATTTTCTTATGCTACCAGTTATTAATATACAATAAAGCTGTAGCTAAATAAAAATAAATTTTCTTTCGAAAATATTGAATTTACTTTTGATTTGATTTTGATCTATTGGAAGAATAGTTTATATACACAAAAAAAAAAGATTTTATGGTATATCGCATACATAGGGAAAAAAAAATATTGCTTTTAATTTAAAAATACATTTAAATTTAAAATGAGTTTTAATTTACAGTATGCAACACCCACATTTAAGACACAAAATTAAATATTAAAACAATTTGATGTTTACATTCAAATGGAATGTTAATTATTCTTTTGTCTAAGCGTTTAAATGTTTAAATAAAGTTCTCTGTGGACAGTATTGAAATAAATTTTGATTTGGTAACTAACAACAAAGATATCATCATATCATATTGTCTTGGTTGAATTATTCTCTACTGATCAAATATTATTAATAAAGAAATGTGGAAGTGAGACAATATTGTCTTGATTTAATTATTCTCTACTGTTCAAATATTATTAATAAAGAAATGGTAAGAGAGATAAAATATGAAAAAGCAGGCACAAATTTATGCAAAAATTTTGGCACAAAAATCTGCAGAGACAGAAAAAAAAACCTTCCTTACTATAGAGAATCTTTTCCCAAATGAGCAACAGCTACAAACCGAGTGTAAAAAATTTTTTTTTTCTAAACCTATTTGTACCTGTGGGAATTGTATTCTTACAATAACAAATGGGTAAACCTATTTGTACCTATGGGAATTGTATTCTTACAATAACAAATGGGTAAATTTATGTTATTTCAAACCACTTTAAATAACAACTAATCACAACTAAAACCAAAGATTTTCAGATATTTCTTGACACTTTTTTCGAAAGGAAACATGTTTAAACTTTATATAATTTATATAATTAAATAATTAAATAAATATATGAACAGTTATGGAATTTCAAATAAATTTCTATTTTCAGACAAAATTCGAAAAGTGTTGGTTTTGAGCCTGAATCCAATAAATACAAATACAGTAGTTATTTAATATTTTACACTAAAATATTATTCTTTGTAAATAAGTAACAACAATTTATAGCTTCATCATTGTCAAAGATAGTTTGATCAATCCAAATTTCAAACATAACAGATAAAAATTTATGCTAATGACTAATGGACCACTGGATTAGTAAAAAGGCTTCAATAAAAAAAGATTAAAATTATATGAACAAAAGTCTTGATTTTCACAATATGAATTCTGCCATTACCAGTGTCAATTTGCAATCGAATCACAAATCTTTTAATTCCAACCAATTTGTAATCAATTCTTAGCTCTCTTATTATTAAAAAATTTGCAATATGCTAGAATGCTTTTAGGAACTGTGGTCTCATTCTCTGAGTAATTGCATTAAAGATGTCTTTTTTTCAAACTATCAAAATAATTTCAGAAAATTGCAAGAAAAAACTTTCAAATACGAATAAAAAAACATAAAAATGTGTTTTAGTTTGTTAGAACATATTTAACTGGTTTTGAATTAAGAGAATTCTTTTTGGAAATATTAAATTTCCACTGCTCTGACAAAATGACTGAATAGAAAAAAAAGTTTAAAATGATTTTGGAGACCAAATAAAACAGAAACAGAAGGAAATCCAGGGGTCCAAAGAAATATTGCAGATCTGAATTTAAATCATCTTGCAAAAAAAATATAATTCACTTGGACTTACTTTGAATAATATTTTCATAGCATCTTTTAAACCTGTAACAGTGTCAACCAATATAATATCTTCTCTAGGAAGTTTTAATTTATGGAATTGATCAGCTAAAGCTACAGTTTCTTCATGTGTCATAAAGCCTTTTTGAATTGAGAATGCATTAGCAGGCGAGGACTCTACCTCACTCTCCCAATCTTCTTGAGGAAATTGAGTAAAATCACATGCATAATCTGAAAGATTTTCAGGAAGGCTTTCATTGAATGTTCTAAATAGTTAATTTTATCTTAGAGCGTAAAAAAAGGTTACAAGACAAAATTATATTTGAGCTAAATTTCACCCGCTTTTCAGAGAAATATGCTAAAGACATATGTCTTGTTCAAGGAAATTAAGCTTGATCTATACACCTGAGTAAAAAAACGTACAACTTGTTATCCTACAAAAAACCTTTGTAGTCCGTTTCCTAATAACTAACCTTATATAGTCAACCATCTTATCTTTTAAAACAAGAGGAAGTTCCTTAGGTGGAAAAGACAGTGTTTTAACCCAGTACATTGCCGTGTCTAATTCGTGATGCTCAATGAAACTGTCAATCAAACGTTGTTGTAACCAGAATTTACTTGAAACTGCTGCCTGGAAAAAAAATCGAATATATCCTAGGAACACTAATTAAACTATACATTTATTATATAATATATTTCTTATTTTACTTGACCTATAGATATCTTGCATGGTAAACTAACTATATAAATCAATGTGATTAGATTTTATAAAAAAATGAGAAATTTTCTCAAACAAACTTATGTCACTGTTGAATAATCCTTGTGGTCCTGATTGTAAATGGTACACTAAGACTATGCTACATTTCTTCAGATGAAATACAGAAAATTACTCTTAAAGTTTTTTTTATATTTCAAAAACTACTTATCACTAAAAGTTGATTCAGGACTTTTATATAAACAGTTTTCCTATCACCGTGGAGACTAGGACATCTTTGTGATCTACTCTGTGATATTCCACTGCAACACACCTGCAATCTTGATACTAAGAAATGTGATAAGGAAATTCTTGGTTTTATGTTGGCATCAATGCCTATATTCCCTCATGAAAATATCAAGTGAAACCACATTTTAGCCCATGGTTTTCTCCAGCAATTGTGGTTGCAATTGCTCATCGAACCATTATTTCCATCTTCATCAGCCACACTAGTTGTGTTGAGAACAGACATCTTTACCAAAACCCGCAACAACTGTAAAAGAGCCATTGAGAAGGCTAAACACTCTTACCAAAACAAAGCCCATGAACGTCTGGTCACTCAATATATCAAATCTCAAGACTTATGGTGCATCTGTTGTAAATCTGTTATCCTCTATTCTTCAATGGACATGAGGTCGTTACCTCTGCTGAAATAAGACAAAAATATTTGCTAACTTGTTCAGAAATAAATCCACTGTAAAAGGACTAACACTAACTTGACTCATCTAAACATAAAAACTGAAATGGTTGAAAATGTTATCGTTACTTTTGATCCTTCTAAAGCTAAGTAAGTAAGTAAACTTTATTTAACTTTGGGTAAAAAAATATATTTAGCCGTAGCTATCATATATTATAAAATACAATAACACTGATTAAATCCAACAAAATAAATATAAAAAATAAAAGAAATATGTTAAAATTCAGAATTATGAACAGAAGCTACAGGCCCTGATGAAATTCCTGTAGTTGTGTAGTAAAATTGCTTTCCAGAACTCTCTATGATTCTCTGCAGGCTGTTTAAAAAGTGTATTGCTTAATCCTGTTTTCCCTCTTACTGGAAGTCGGTATCTATCGTCTCAATATTCAGAAATTCCAAAGAGTGTTTGATCCTCGTAATTACAGTCTTATCAGTCTTCTTTCAGTCATAAGTAAGGTCTTCAAATCATTGATTAACTAATGTGTTAACCGCCACTTAGTTGCTTAATCATTTTTCTGATCAACAGTATGGTTTTGGTTCAATCTCTTAATGTTTGCAGTGAATCCAGAGCAATAGCACTTGACATCTGTAAAGCATTTGACAAGGTGTGGCATGCTCAACTTCTCGATAAGATGAAGTCATATAGTATCTCTGATGTAGGTGATGAATAATGATTAAATTATTTTTGTTATGCAAAAAAAAACAAGGTAGTCCTCGATGACCACTCCCTCAAGGTTCTGTTCTGGGAATTACTATTTAACTAATTTTTATTAATGATTTGGTTGGTAGTATTCTTTGTAAGCTTGCTATGCGGATGATACTAGTTTGTACTCATCCTTAGGGAAGACATATAATGCTTTTGATAAATTTGAAATGGAAGCTAATTTGGAAGATGATCTTTACACTTTTAATCAATGCGAAGAGAAATGGTTGCTATCATTCAATGTTTCAAAAACAAAGTATCTTTCCATAAACCTCTTTAGGGCACCTTCCATCAGTGCTGATAAATGGTAGTGAATTCACTGAATCAATAAAGACTTGATTGTTAACGTTCTCAAATACTTTTCTTGAAATTCTTACATTGAATCCATTACAAAATCCATTACATAAAGGTTGGATCTCTATTCCATGTACATCATATATATATATATATCTATAATGCTACCACTTGACCATGTACTGAGTATTGCTGCCATCATTGGGTCAGAATCTTCGTTTTATTTATACATATTCTTGACAGAATTCAGAAACAATCTTGTTAATCCTGATCATGGTTTGAATCTTCAATCTCTTTCACGTTGCAAACATGCGGATTATGATTTCCAATTCTTTAATTCTATTGTCAACCAATATCTTTCTCAGCTTTTAAAAAACTTGCTTTATCTTTATCTCATGTTTTAGCTTTCTGCCTAGTAGTGGCTTTTTAGCCTTGCAGAAAGTGACTGATTTAAAATGAAAAAAAAAAAGCCTTTTAGTGGTATCTCAAATATTTATGGGTATCGTTTAGTTTATAAGATGTGGTACTCTACTTCCTTCACTTTGCTGCATAAGAATCAGCTACCCTCTTCAATACATCTGTCGCTAAGGGACACCAAAATTATTTTTCATTCTATCACATCGGCTAACCATCTTTTCATGAAATCAAAATAATACTCCAAAATTTCATATAAATTTCGTAGGCACAAATTTTTTTTAAAATGCTGGTGTATCTTCTTTTTCCCGTTTATCACCACAAGTATAATTCAGATTTAATAAAACTAAAAATGTTGTTTAACGTAACTTCCCTAAATACAATAAATTACAATGTCAAATATTAACTATGTAACCATTAAAACTTTTTCTTCCTTTTTCAAAAAAAAAGAAAAATAAAAAAAAGCAATTATATATTGTAATGTTGTAATTACCTAATTCTTATCAAGAATATTTTTACTCAAAAGAATAACAATCCTTTATTGTGTTGATTCTTTTATACATACAATTACCACTTAAACATTGAATAACACATTTTTCACTTGACATAAAATTCATCAGACTTACTAAAAGGTAATTGTGCTTTGCATCAAATCCAGTTTGACTGAATAAATTCAAATATTTGATGACGACTTATTCAATAAACTTTATAAAAAATTTTGCTTCACACAGGGAGACTATTTTACAACGCTATTATCGTAATAATTTGAATTTGATATTTATATCATATAATTTATTAATGAACAGTAAACTGTTGTTTAGGTTATGAAAAAAAATTAAGTTGGTCTTATCTATTAAATTTCAGATTTTTTAAAACCATTTGATAACTTTTGAAAAAATATTAAATCAATCAAATAAAATAAATACAAACCTCTATTAATGAATCCCATTTATGTACAGCAGTAAGATCACCTTCTGAGATCTAAATGAAATAAAACCTATTATTAATAAGTTAAATAAGTTTTTCTGACGTACTGAAATTTTGTGAGGGTAATTATTCTTTAAAAAAACAAATTTTCATCAAGATTTTGTTTTTTGTTCCCACAGGCATAAAAATAAAATACTGGGACCTGATAGGTTACTTTTTTTTAGAATCGAGAAATTCTGTAATAATGTAAATTTTTATAAGTAACTGTACCTAAAATAGTTGGTTAGACCTTTCCTGATTTTTTAAAGACATGATAATAGTATAACTATGACGATTCTAATAACACACTATTATGATTGCAGTAAAACATATCTTTTAATCTAAAAATATCCGAGAAAATATTAATGGAATGTGCAATACTTGCTGTCTCAGTTTCAAGACCAAAAATAAGGTTCTAAAACTGTTTGTCAAGGGTCTGGAAAATTTTAAGCAAATTTTCTAGAGTCTGTTCAAAGATTTAAAAACAGTCTTCATACCTATGATATTTTAACTTACCATTGGTGGCCTATCGGGTATATAATTTTTGAAAAATCCCGCTCAAGAAGGGTTAATTCCAAAAAACTGTAGACTAAAAGCTGTGAGAATTATTCATTTTTAATGTCAAAAGCTTTGGTTTTATAACGGAAACAAGCATAAAACAAGACAATGTGCAAAGCCAATGATCGAATGGATAAATTTAGATTCTAAATAGCTAATTCGAGAGAAAGTGGCTCTCTCTGTCTATATCTTTAATTGTAACAGTTTTTTTACATGACAACCGATACTGTGAAAAGACAACTTCTTCTTTCAAGACAGGAATCTCAATTTCATTACATAATCCTGTAGCACCATCTGCTGGCCAAAATAAAGGATCATTCCAAGAAGAAATATCTGTCGGACAAACATTTAACCCATTCACTCCCTGTGACCCGCTGAGCGGGTCATAACTTACCGTCCGATTTTCCCTGTGAGAAATAAATTTTAAATTCTCACCATAAGAAGAATGAGACCTCCCATCAGTCAAAAGATTTAGTACACAGAGTGGGATTTTAATAAATGGTTGAAGTTGTATATTATCTTGCTCTTTTTACTTTTACTCGCTTTTCAAATTACTACAATTCAATCATCAGCTATAACCAGCTATAATCAGCTATAATACTTATTACACGTGATGGTTCCTTTCAATTAGTTGGGGCTACAAACATCTCTTTGATATCTCTAGTACTAGTGGAGTGTGTACTTGATGCTTTTTTTAAATTTGAATTGAAACTTTCCACCCCCCACCATTTTTTTGCTTCTCGTGAATGTTTTTTCAATCGAAATTGAGGATACTTTTTCAATCGCGTATATTTGTTCCCGCGAAAGTCATACTATAAACTTTTTTCGGCGTAAATTTCGCGCATGTTTTTCCTCGCGAAAATTTCTGGCCATAGAAGTTTCTGCTCTGAAATTAGCCTCAGTATTGTACAGGCAAAATTCAAAATTTGGTAACAAGACAAAATTCATTTTTGGTATTTGTTCCTGATTCATACTATTTAAAAGCCCGTTTGCATTCTGAGTTTTATTGTACAAAAATTTCTTTATTTCTGATGTAGCTCTAACTGCAAATTGAAATAAAGATGCCAAAACACATGGTCTTATAAGTTTTATGTTGACAGAATACTTTCGTTTTAGAAACCGAACAAAATTTATAGGCGTTCGGTCGTCGCATTTGTTGAACGACCACCAGGACATTCTTCTTCAAATTTTGCAAACATGTGTCAACCCGTTTTTGACAACAGCCGAAAATTTTTAATGGTCATATCAGGGAAGATGTTCATCACTGATTCAATTTTATTTTTATTTAATGTTATTCGACTAAACGTTAAAAACATGCTTGGCGTCTTCCATTTCCTTTCCGATTGTGGAACATTTATAATTAAACATTCACACATAAGAATTGCTCTGCTACACATAATTAGTGGGAAATGGTATCAAAAATTTGGTTTTTTTTAATTTCTTACAGATTGTTGGAGTACAGCAGCATCAGGCAATGTATTAACAAAGATGGTATTATTCAAATATTTTTTTACATTTTTTTCTCATAGCTATTTTGCGTCATAGGTTTAGAAATGTTCATTACGGTAGCAAACTTTTTAATTCCAGTGTAACTATAATCTAAGCTACACATTTTCTTTTTGTTTTTTAGAGAGCGAGAAAAATATTGGCTGATAGAGCCTTGTTTGTGGTCTTTGAGAAAGTTTTAAGTAAAGGTGTTACTTCTTTCAAATCATTAAAAAAGTGTCCAAGGAAGTACTTATAGAACAGTGACAATGAGGCCACATTTATGCGATAGGAAAGTGATTGGAAATTCAAACAAAAATCAAAACCCACAAGGTTGAGTATAGCTACGTTTCTGAATTCGGTCAAAAATATGAAGACATATAGTAGAGGCTTCTGGCCCAAGGTGGTAATACTCAATATATGATCAAATTTTATACAGCAGCTTTTAATGGGATAAAAACACGTTGGTATGGGCGTTGCTAGGGTTTGTCTGAATAATCTTGAAAAAAATGTCTATAAATAATTATTTTTATACATTTTCTATAAACAAACTATTTAGGTTTTATTCTGTGGTTGAAACTATATACGAAGTATTGCTTAATAATTTCAAATAGCGTAATAGTGTTTGAGTTAACTTCATGCCTCATTTTCAATTAACGTAATAATAAGTGTTCCAGTTATCGTATTGCTTGAAGTTCGAGTGTTTCAATTAACATAATTTTGTGTTTCAGTTAACGTAACAATGTTTCAGCTAACGTGACGGCTTATTTTTGAGTGTTTCAGTTAAAATAACAGTGTTTCAATCAAACTAATGCTTTATTTTCGATAGTTAAACGCATGAGAGTCTCAGTTAACAATAAAGATTTATTTTTAGTATTTTAGTTAACTTGATGGATTTTCAGGTAACGTAATGTAAATTTTTTTGGAGATCCAATTAATGCAATCGCGTTTTGGTAAACATATTGCTCTATTTTGAAGATATTTAGTTAACTTAATACCTCAATTTCAAGAGTTTTAACTGAGGCGAATTTTTATGAATTTCAATGAAGTAGAATTTCAGTTTACAAGCCAACCTTATCAATAATTAGCAATTAGTTAATTGAATAATTAGCAATTAAGCATTAAGAATCAAGTATAGATAATAGAAATAAGCATGAAAATTTGACATAAATAATTGTTAACAGACTCAACCAGCTTAGTAAACAGACTCAACCAGCGTTGAGATTTTCGTGGAAACAGGTTTACAAAACAGGGAGAGTCTTCCCCACCAAAAACACTGCCTTATCAAAAAAGTTAAAGCTTGATAAGTGTCGGACTCCTGATATTGTTGATAATGACCTTTAGCTTTTTAACTTTAGAAAATTTCCAACAATATTAAACTTAAAAAAGTTTCTAAAATGTCAAAATAGTTGAGAGGTAAAAAATTTTGATAACATGTAATTCGAAGAGCAAGTTTGGTTTGAGCCTTGGTTTCTTGGGTTGGTACTCGACTAAGAAATCTGAAGAAAAGACACAAGGTGCTTCCAGACGGTAAAAAACTAGGTGGAGCAGGACTATGGACTGAAAATGTCATAAATACTTTGCAAAATTGCAAAATGGTTTGGCAATTAGACAAAATGTTAATATTTTATATGGAAATGAAAAAAAAAGTGTAGCGGCCGTTCACTTCATTATTCCGAAAGTACCGATGTGAAAGAACGACATAAGTTTCGTTTTTTATTCAGCAAGTATTCCTGGTGTAAATACCAGTCAGATAAACTCATTGGAAAATTCACTTGCACGAAAAATAAAACACTACCTGATGCTGTCCGAGATGTCCTTAAACCCATTTTAAAGATTTTGGCGATGATAAAATGCTTGAATAGTGCCTGCACACCAAAGCCCAAAATCCAAACGAGTCGCTCAACCAAATAATTTGAAGAGATGTTCTAACGATGTATTTGTTGCAAGAACTGCACTTACGCTAGGCGTTTCATTAGCAGTACTGCATTTCAATGATGGGCAGCCGTTTTTAAAAAAATTGTTTCTGAATTGCAAACGTATATCAGTGTGAAAGTTAGCAAATATTGTTTGCGGAAAGACTCCCAACGCGTGAATAAAACTTCAGTGTAGTACACCAGTAAATCAGAGGCGACAAAACTTGAGAACCATAAGTAAAAGTTTTTGTGACCAATATGAAGCAACAGAGCCACCTTGTTTTGGTAGCATAGAGCGATGACTAATATTGTATGGTTTTTTTTTATAAAACTGCATTTTAACTCAAAATGATGTATTTTAGGCTAGCGGTGGGCAATTCTCCAGAGCTATATGATTATTCAATACACTATTGTATATTACCTTTACTAAGTACTTTTAAGAATCATTTTATTTATGTTTTTTTTTCTTTAACTACTAGTTTCTTAATACCACAGGTCGGCTTAATTCTACACAAATTTGACTTGAATTAAATAAAACATTCATAAATTATTTCTGGTACAATCTCTTATGTATTAGTGCAGATAATAGATATTTATAAAAACAATCATGAAAAAAAAAAATCGGTCCAATATATCAGACGGTTTCCAAAAAAAAAACCCGCTGCCATTATCAATTTTAAAACCTTTGTGTATAACTAAGCGTGTAAACTAATTCATTTTTTTTTTTTTTTTTTTTTTTAGATTTTTGAGTTAGATTTTATGATAAAATTATAATATAAATTGATTAAACTCAAAAATAAAGGTTTTTCTTGTATTACCATACTACCCTCTTAACGCGTTTCATTACCTTGCCTGGTTAATGGTTCATTCACTTTATGGCCATACTTCGAACATATTCGAAATACAATAATATACAATAATAGTCGGAGATACTAACTTAAATGTTGAAAATTTTTAGATATAACAACTATCACTATCAAATAGTATCTTGTGGGTGTGTATTTTGTGGAACAGAACTGAGACTGTAAAATAAATACGTGTATTTATTTGTGAAAGCTTGTTTTACGAAACTTGTTACGAAAGTTTTTGAGATTCACCGAACGTAAGCAAGTTATAGGAATGCAAGGAAAAACCTATATCATAGTTTCAAAGTTTATGTAGGAAAAAAGATACTCTATTTTTCATCCTAAATTATTATTAAGTTATTAATGATAGTTGAGAGGGACTTATCATAATGTTTTGAATAAATACACGTGACGTATGTTTCTAATATTTTTTTCCAAAAATATAAGTTTCAAAAAAATTCACAATCGAGATTTTGGTGTTTCCTAAACCAAAATTTCGACAGTTTTTCAACGATATCATAATTATAGCTAAAGGTGTATAAAAATTAGTGTTTAATAAAGTATATTGTCGAAAAAATTCCGAAAGCAACTCATTAGTAACAACGTATTTAAAAAACCTAAATATTTTAGACCAAAAGTTCTGATCTTTGATTTAGTTTTTACATTTGTTTTTATTACGAGTTGATTTGGTTTATAAATATTTGTTTTAGTGTGTTTTAAAATGAAAGAAAACAAAACAAAAACTTGAGTTTGATTTGGTTTTCTTGTATTCTAAACTATTTAGCTAATATAATTACATTGCTATAAATATATACTGTTGTTTCTATTTAAATAAAGAATATAACTTTGATAATTATTTGTTATGGAAAATTACCGAATTTGTGGTAGAAGAAGAAAAAAACGTGTTCTTTGCCAGAATAGAAACAACAGATCAAAACATTAAATCAAGCAACAAACTAGAATCTACTTAAAGCCTTCATAGCCACAAAGCAAATAGACGTTTATTCCATAGAAGCTACTATACTTAATGATAATGATTATAATACCATAGTTAGTTTTGGTGTAATTCAGTCATTTGCTTCAAGTTTTCTTACCTGT
>JAUZNK010058834.1:0-31711 GCA_035046665.1 Euphysa ruthae
CTTTGCTACTGAAATTGAACACAAGTTGCCTGTAAAATCGGCCTTTTTTTCTTCTTTTTTTTGTAGGGTATAAAGAGCTGCTTATTATATGAGTACTATAACAACAAAAAGCATAAGGGCGTGAAAATCCAACATTTAAAAGATTTATGTCATCATAAAACCGAACCTCGAGGATGCAGACGTAATATTACATTAAAAACAAAGCAAAGCAAACACTACTATATATGGACGTAACATTACTGACTAACATTATTTTTAATAAGAAAATCCCTTGTTTTTTTTTAACTATGTTAGCAGGATGACTCTCTGATTACAATGATACATGAAAAAAGAGATTAAGACAAATTTGTTGTAAGCAATTTTTATCTTTCCAATCTTTCAATTTAGAGAAACAAAACACTTTTCCATTTGTTTTGTTCCCATGTGAAAATCATGAGAACATTATAAATCTGAATAATGAATGCAAAGCTGTTTTCCCCAACTTTGAAGGATTAAGATAAAAATAGTGGGTTTTTAACAATTAACTTGTATACAGAGATTACGGTTCCATTCAATGTGTATACTTCATTTTTAAAATATTTCAAATTAATTACCAGTGACTGTTCCGCCAAGCAAATATACATCATAACTAAAGATTTAAACCAATAAAGGCGAAATAAAAACGTATATGTTGGCAAAATTTGATAGCAAAAAATGCCCATATGATAGAATCTATTTGATAGACTGCTTTATATTTCCACTGCCTCCAAAATGTAAATGTAATTATGATTACTAAACCTTTCCAATAATTTTTCAAGTGTTAAAACAAAACATAAAAACAGGTCCATTGGTATTCATAAAGAAAAGTAAAGCTAACCTTTCACTTTGGCATTAAGCAAATCATCTAAAGATACCTTCAGACGAGATGTATTTGTATTTTCTAAAAATAAATGTTACAAACAGGAATCTACATGTTTGTAAATATAAAATATACATTTAAAAGTATGAGTTTAAAAAATGTGATTGAAAGAAAATCTGTTAAATTTTTTAATAGAAATTTAATACTTAAGTTATTCTCTAACTTTGAAATAAATGTAATAATATAAAAATAAATAAATATAAATATCGTGTAAAATAATACTAACATTAAAAAAAAAAACGTAATATATTATTTATAAAAGCAACAATGGTTTTACTTAAGTGCTGAGAGTTATTTAGTAAAAATGAAAAATCCAATAAAAAAGGATTCAATGCAGCTTTTTACACTGACCTGGAAAGTTGCATCTGGATTTTTAACTAAATTTTGTTTAAGTGCTGTTTGATATGTCTATATTAACAAGAAGTGAAAAAAATAAACATTCAATACCGAGAAAAAAAATTAATGCACAGGCTTCAAAAAAATGAATCAAAAATATTGTTATTTATATTTTTGAAAAAAATTGTTCAAGAAAATCTAAACTCAACATTTTTCTCCAATCCTAGACACCATTGACAAAAATATAATATAGAAATAAATATAGAAATAAATATAAATATAAAAATTAAATGAAATTATTCAAAAAAAATCTAGGCTTATAAAATCTTCTTTTCAAAAATCTGTTGTTTGACTCAAAAAATAATACTAACGAGCTTATTTCAAAAATATTGAGTAAGTGCCAATTTTTGCCTCTTTCACCCAAATTATTTTTGTCTGAAATGAGCAATTTTTTCAAATCCGCTGTTAAAATAATTATGCAAAAAGAGATGAAAAGAAAAAAGGTAGATTTTTGGTCTACCTTGGAGTTGATTATAAAACAATAAAATAGATATTGAAAATAGTATGGAGGAACAGATAAAGTAAATATAATAAGTATAATAATGTCAGTTAATAAACATTAATTTTTGAAACAAAAACAATAATATAGACATGGACGAAGATAGCTTAGCTTCTCACGGCAAGTTCTTTGTTCAAGATTTATTTGCCTAAACTAAAAACTCTAATATTCCAACAAGATCTGGAGTCAAATATATTCAAAAACTAATCAAGCTTTGAAAGCTACATATTTTTTTGGACAATGGATTGTGAAAAGACGGTGTTCTTTATATCAGAGAGAATTAGAAACACAAAGTCATAGTGGAAAAATATGCATTTTAACACGAAGTAAACTTGACTCTTAGTAATACCTAAAATTAGGCTTTGCTCAATAATTTTATCAAGAAATTTGAGTAGAACACATAAAGAGCACATCTTTAATAGGCTAATTTATGTAAAAATCGTATTTGAGCACATGCAGATGTTTTATTTCTAATACAGTTAAATAACGTGTTTTCGAATCTTTTGTGTAGAAATCTAATAGTCAATTGACAATAAATACTTCATCGCATCACTTATTAAGACTGTTAAATCTTCAAGCTCCACTAAAAATATCAGCAAAGACTTTGTTTAGTGGTAAGATTGATTTTATTATACTCTGACATAGCCAGTAGCTTCTCTTTTACGATTCCTTCTTCAAAAAATTCTTTCTTATGCATATGGAATGAATAGGCCCAGTTTAGCATGTACTTTGCATTTTGCATGGTGGGAATTTGTAGTGCAAGTTTTTTTCTTTAAAGAACTGAGATAATAGTTTGAATCAATGAGAAATAATTCATCAGCTGCATATTTTATTGAAACATCTGTCATAGCATGCACTACTGTCTCAAAAAGCACTTGATAATCAGTGCATAGCTGTATCTTATTGATAGGCACTCTTCAATAGCTTTTCCTAACATAGTTTTTGTGTAGTTGTATAGGTGTACTGGGTAACATAAATTTCTAAACTACTAATCATTCCTTCTTTATATATTTAAATCCGCACAACAGCTTTTGCTATGTTAGCTAATAGCTCTCAGGTCAATTAAAAGTTTTCCAAAGTTCTTAGAAATGAAAGTTCATCTTCAACCACCTGCATCTCACCCAGATTGCAGACCTTTTAGACTTTGATATCTTATCTATACTTTCAAAAATTAATGTTGGAAAATTCTATATCACCACACATAAGGTTATATTACCACGAAGGATGACTTTTAACTTAAGATTTGAGTATACCACCAAAAATTTCATTTTTTTAGAGCTCTTATAGGAACTTTTAATTTTTTTTAAGAATGGATTTTAAGAATGCTTATTATTGGAATTCGCTGTTAATTTACAGTTTTTTCGTTACATTTTTTTTCAATAAAAATAAATTTTAAATGACCAGGTCACCATTTCTACATCTTCTAGTAAAAAATAGTTGTGTTGTTTTTGTAAATTTTGTAAAAGTAATGCTGGTATAATCTATATAACTATAATAAATATTAACTTAGATAAAACAAAACAATATAAATAAATTAAAAACAACTTTAAATGGCAGCATTTTCTTTGGCCTGATGCCACCATTAAAACCATTTTCGGGCAGAAAAATTAAATATCTGGCTTTACCTGGAAGCAAAAATCCTTTTACATGGTGGATGTAAGCAATGGTTTTTTAGAATACTTTTGCTAAATGCTCACTATTAGAGCTCGCTGTTAATCTATAACTTTTTCATGCGTTTTTTTAAGTTACCAATTTTACATCATTCTAGCGAAGCAGAGCAAAGCAACTGTTATTTTTATAAATTTTGTAAAGTTAATGCTGATATAATCTCTAGTACTATGATGGATATTACACTTAAATAAAACAAAACAACAAAAATTAAAAACAGCTTTAAATGGTAGTAAATTCTTAAGCCTGATGCCACCTTTAAAACCATTCTCAGAGAGAAACATTTATTATCTGGCTTTACTTGGAAGCAAGAATCATTCATTCTACAAGGTGGGTGTATGTAATGGTTTTCTACCCTTGGCAACTTGTTAATGAAAATACGCAAAGGGTTTAAATGTTTAAATGTTCTATTTTTTTTTTTTTTTTGGAATTGACTAGAAATAAATCTCTCTAAATTTTCTCGAGATCATTGTCAAGATCTCGTGTTTCAATTCGGTTTTTATTTTTTATTTTAACAATTTTAAACTTGCATGATTAAATCAAAAAAATAAAGTCAAAAAAGTTGTGGATCCTGGTAAAAAATATTTATAAATAATATATTTATAAATAAAATACTTCTAACATTTAATAAGCCTTTAAACATAAAAAAAAATTACAACTTTTTTTCATTTAAAGACTAGTTATGAAAAAATAAGATGTAAACATATTTTAATATGATTTAATGAACAAAATTTTATTCCTGGGAAATTATCGTGGAATAAATGCCAACAGAAAAACAACAACAGAATTGAAACTCAATGTATTTATAAAAAGTTACTTGAAATCTTGTGGTCTATAAAAAACAGACATCATGGATTTGTCAAAAAAAATTTTTTTTTAAAATGCTACAATAATTACAAATTGAAGATCGAATATATATAACATTAGTAAAGTTGCTAATTATGAGAATTCGAAAAATAAAAGTTAAAATAACACGTTAACAAAAACATAAATTACCTAATTTTCCTTTAGTTGCCATTTTAAGCAATTTCCTGCCATCTTCTACAACTAAAGGGTCATACATTGGTATTTTTTTCATGTTATTATTCTTCAATGCATTTATGACATCCAACATGAAGCGGACACGAGACCTATAATTAAAAGTATTTAAATCGAGAGATGATTTGAAAAAGATAGGTCGAGGATTCCTTTATGCTCCTAATAAATCAATTCTTCACTAATAAATAATAAGTTCCTTTTTGTGGCTATATCAATAAAATGATCTTCAATGGTCTGTTGGAAGAGTCTTATATTTCAACATTGCCTCCTAAAAACTGAAAAAAAACCCTTTTAGATATGAAAACTGCATTCAAACCCTTCGTTTATTGTGGTTTTACCAAAAATTAACGAAAAACTTTGTCATATTTGGGATTTGACATAAATTTGGGCCCATTACTAATTACTAGGTTCATGTTTTTTTATATCATATCACTCTGGGAAAAGTGTTTGGCTACAGTAAAAACAAAAAAACATAACACTCACTAGCAACTCTATAATAAGCAAAATATTCCGTATCACGAAAACAGTTAATAATGTAAACCATGGTGAGTATTAAGAATTTGACAATGTATTTTTAAGAAACTTGCCCCGGATACTAACAGTTATACCAATTAGATTGTAAATGGCTATTCTGCTATCTTTATGAGTTGTTAATTTTTTACATTTTTTGAAAACAAAAATTAAAAAGCCCAATTGCAAGAGTTTGTGCTTTATTAACAAGCAAGTATGGGTGGACAGGATGTCAAATGCATTTAAGGTTAAAACAAATGAATGAGATTAATCAATCTGAAGATTTAAACACTGCTGGAGCACCCATAACAATTATTTTGAATCTACAAATTTTGTAACCCAAACAAAAGAATAACTCATAATTAGTTTGCGTATACGTGTGTCAAGAGTAGGACCAAAACATGATTATTGTCATGTTGAGGCAAAGAAATAATCATAGAGTAACTAAATATAATTTTTTTTCTTCAATAAGAACGATGCATCAAAACCATCAAGAAATATTTTTACAAAGGAACAAAATTTTAGCTAAAAAGCTAAACTCATTTTGAACGTAGCAATGTGCGTAACAATAAATCTTTTTAAAGCCCAAATTATCAGACAAAATAATTTCTAGCTTTTAAGATAACATCAGAAACAGACTTTCTTTAAATATATAAAAGAGTTTGCAACACTTTCCAATCTTTAATAAATTAGTTTGTAGCATAGTAGATTATTGATCACAAGTCCTTTTTTTAGTTGGCTAGCATATATATGCACCTGATTTATCAGTGTCCATAAAAATAAAAATTAAAAATAAAACAGTTTTAAAAATAAGACCTCAAACTGCTTACATATTAGCAATATCAGCAGATGCAGCTTTTGCTTGGACATCTAGGATGATTTCCTAAAAAAAAAAGTGAATAAGATAACAAGCCAAATAAAAATTCACATGTCATTAACAAAACGTCAAGGCAAAAACATTATACATTGCAACTTTTAGCACTTTTTAAAGTTGTATATTATTGTATTAGTCTTAATGCGAATACAATGCTTCTTTTTCATTTTCAAAGCTTCCTACCAGAGCGGCATAACATTTATCTTGAAAGGACATAAGCACAACACTAACGTTTTATCCTTCAACTACATGAATTAAGGTTTTATGATAGCCCTGATTTTAAATAATTCTTCTTACGTAAGAAAACTTTGAATAAATAAAAATTTCATGGAAATATTTTAGGAATTTTTTTATCTACTGTTGTCTTTAACGCATATAAAACTGAATATAAAATATATAACCAAGATATAAAAACTCATTAAAATCAATAAGTTTAAAATCATACGATTTTCCATTGAATTATTTCTAAAAACTATATTTATTTTATATTTATAAATTCAGGGGAATATCGTTAGATTTTTAAGTATTTTTTTTAGATTGAAAAAGAAAGATAAGTATAATACGTTTTCTAATAACATTCATTGTATGACCTTGTTTTCACTTTGCACAATTCCATTTTTTGTATGGCCATGTTTACTTTAAATGTATCATACATACTTGAACTTTCTTTCCTGTTTATAGATGTGCTTTTTACTTTGCAGGTATAATTTAAAAAAATAACAACTTTCAATGTTAATGTGACCATGTGCCAAATGCTATTGAGAAAAAAACGTAAAAAGCAAGATAAATAAAGTAGAAAATACTTGATTTACCTAAAACAAAATGAACTAATGAACTAATGGTCATAAAATCAGCAACGGCACAACAAAATTTATATGCATACCAGCAATAGTAAAACAATTAAAAATATATATATTTCTTTTCCATGAAACATACAATGAGAAGTTTTCTTGGATGTTGTTTAAACACCGTGAAATATCAGTTCGAACCCTCAAATTAGAGAGACTATCGTACTGATATATTATTTTTTATTATTTATTTATTTATTATTTATTTATTTATTTATTATATTTTATTATTTTTTGATATATTACTTCATCACGTCTTTCAAAAATAAAACTGTAAGCAGCAGTATTAGTCCAAATGTTCCTTGCAGCCATTATAACATAGTTAAATTGCTGTAAAGTGGTAATTTTATTTTTTCCAAGATATCTAACAAAATAAAATGCAAAAAATTTCTTTGTTGTAAACAGTTATTGCTCTAAAGGCATAAAATTACTTGTGGCAACAGATGAAGATATCTCATAAAAAACAAAATTAAATTTTATAAAATGAAATAAGAAGTTTGGGCAACATCAAGCCATTTATTCTTAAACTTTTTGAAGACACCAGGGAATTTTTGCTACAATGTCTGAAACAATTTCAATGATCAACCTAAAAATACTTTACAATTGACACACATTTTAATTTGTAAAAAGAAACTTTCAAGTTTTATTCAGCCATTTTAAGTGCTGTTACCAGAACTTGATTTCATACATTCTTAACTGCAAAAAAAAAAAAAAAAAAAAAAAAAAATCAATCAAAAAGATAACAAGCAAAATAAAAATTAATCAAAAAAGGAAAAACAAAATCAATTTATTATAATTTTTTTTAGGATGAACTATGTAATTAGCCGTATTAAAATATATATAATATATAAATATATTATAAAAATGTGTGAATTGAAAGGATTAACCAAATGAACCAGTTGTCTAAGAAGTAAAGAAGAAAGTGTATATACCTTCAAAGAAGAAGGATCATCTCGTCTCATCTCAGCACCACAAACTAAAACAGTATGTTTGAAAAAGAATTTAAAAATTAAATTTATTTTAGCATTTTATCCAAAGGGCCTTGCATGTACGGATAAAATATTGAATGGTAATAAATTCAAGGTGCTTTAGTTGACAATTTTCTCCCGGACTAATATTTTATTATCATTATTATTACATAGTGTTTCAACTTAAGTGCTAAAAGTAGCATTATTTTTTTGAAATACTCAAGGTTATCAGGT
The DNA here is from genome assembly GCA_035046665.1 of Euphysa ruthae. NCBI lineage: Eukaryota > Metazoa > Cnidaria > Hydrozoa > Anthoathecata > Corymorphidae > Euphysa > Euphysa ruthae. Next base: position 7,934 of record JAUZNK010058834.1, read on the forward strand.
GCTATGTGACTAACGAATCCCAGACCAACGTTGAGACAAGTAATATTGGAAATAAAAAAAGCGTAGGTATACGATAGTTTGATTACTTGATCATTATTATTAAACCAACATTCATGAAGACCCCAAGAAAACGAGCTATAAACCCTACAGAAAGAGTAAAAGCACTTCTATGAAAAATAACATCTATTAAAAAATTATGCTCAACATGACTTTGTTTAAACTTCTACCGAAATTTCACTTTAAAGAAAAAACCATCAGTCAATTAAAACCTCTGTTCTTACATTAATAACACTTAAAATATTTTTTCTATGCTGATGTAAGGATACTTTTAGAGATTAGAAAAACAGATGATGTTAACAGATATATTGCTTTATTAGATAAAATTTTATCCAATCAGGAGACAGGTTACAAAGGAATTCATTGGGATTTATTTGAACCAAAAATGTTAACAGGTAGCAATATCTCTTTTGGGCTCCCAAAATCGATAAACGAAATAGAGTGACTTGTGTTTGAGAATAACTTACAGAAATTGGTGAAATAATACTATACCTCGAAGTAAAAGTAGAATAATCTCAATATCTTGCTCTGTAAAGCTCTTTAATAGATGACGCACCAAATCAAAAATTAACAAGCTATCTACAACCTAGAAATCAAAAAAAATTTAATACATGGAAATAGAAGTGAGAAAAATATTGGGTATACTACGTTCTTTAATTTATCTGCTAATTTTTTTTTTTTTTTTTTACCAGATAAATTAAATCAGTCAATGGAGGCAGGAATTTTAACAGAATAGAAAAGCAACATTTTGAGGAAATAAAACAAAAAAAAAAACATGATGAGTCGTCTGAAATTAAACAAATCAATCAGCAAGTTTCAATAAGATTTAAAAAACACCATCTTTAAAATCTTAAAATTGTCATTTTAACCAAGCAACGAGACAACTTCCTTCACTTTAACAAATGAAAAGTTGATTAGAACAGGTGCAATGAATAAAAAGTATTCATGACTTAAAAAAAAACATTCTACAACAAAAAATTTCGATTTTCTATAAACTAAAAATTATCATTGAATTTTAAAGAATATCTACCTGACTCCTTGATTGAAGATAAACATAAGATAAGTTAGGATAAGCATATACCTACCTTGAGATCTTATAAAGAATAATAATGGTTAGAACATTAAAAATGAAAAATGTTTAATCAGACTCACCTTGAGGTTGTACAAACAAGTAAGCATTAAAATGATATTGTTGCACTCCTTATGATCATACTGATTCAGTAGTTCTTTATGGAGCTCAACAAACTTTACACATAAATATTCAAGAAAGTACGAACCTAAATCATAAAAATATTTGTACGCGAGTGATGCAACTTTAACTTCTTTGCAATGCTTGTCTTAGATATTTGCCTTATCATTAGGTTGTATGATTGGCGATGAAATAATTTTGGTTAGCTAGACAGTAAACACTAATTATATGAATACAATTTTTATTTATTTTTTGAAACATTATCTTTTCTATCAGATCAAAAAAAGACTAACATTGATTTGAAAAAAAAACATTTGCATTGATTTGAAGGAAGAAAGTGGGCCAAAAAGGATATCTGAATAAACATTGAAATTTTAAAGAAATCATTATATATAAGGAAACATAGCTCATTTATTTCTGAGAAAGGAAGGCAATAGACTTGCATTTTAAGAGAGCATACATATTAAATCCAGTAATATCAACCTACTTATTTGAGCTCCAGTTAGTCCTTGGAGAGCAGCAATCAATACCATGTGTTCCATTATCAACTTCTCTAGCATCTGAACTGGTGTAACACATGCATCGAATACCAATTCGTAAATAATTTCATTCATAGCTAAATTAGAAACAAAACTAGCAACAGCTTTTCATTTTTGAATTCTAAAAATCAAGTCAAAAAAATAAAAAGAAGAATAGAAAAGTCTTTGACTGCCAAAGCCCATACTATAACTCTTTTGGTGCAGTGGTGTTTTTTTTTCAGAGCAGTTACCACAGAGAGAGCTCTTTTTCACAAAAATATTATTACCTATGCAAAAAATGCAATAAATTTTTTTCTAGACAGAAAAATAAAGAAAAAGAAAAATAAAGGCAAAAATTAAGGCTAATTTAAAGGAAAATATTTTTCTACAAAAAAAAAAGTTTTTTTTGACATTTTCATATAACTAAGAAAGGATCCCTCACAAAGAAATGCGAAAGACTTCTTTTCACATAAAACTGTTCAAATTGTTCTATTATAAAACATCTTACATGAAAATTTGCCAAGTTTATGACACTTTATGACACAAATGTGAAGATGTCTGGTTATCAGAAAGGAAGAATAGTTCAATAAAAGTTTGTAAACTATTCTTTGAAAAAGCATCAAAGGGTTCCTATGGTACAAGGTTAGCAAATAGAAAATTTTAAGTAAAAACTTCTTCATAGCAAAACCAAAAAAAATCTGTCAACATAGACATCAATGTAGTTTTATGGTAATGATAAATTGCAAAGCAGTTTTCTACACAAAGAGAAACAGAACAAGTTTTATATTCATAAATTTTTTCTCAGCCAGTCCTTTTTCTTTTAGGGCTGCCTTGGTGGAAGTTGTATTCTCTTACTGCAACTGAACATACCATACATATCCTTGAGACAATTTTTATTTTGACATATGCAGGGACAGGAAATATTGCTATAAAGTGTCTACCACAAAGTCGTCTTTCTTACTCATCAGTCATGGAATTACTGAGCATTGCATCTTCTAATTTTGTTCTTGCCACTAATTTTCGAACAATTTCAACAAAAATATCAGTTTGTGTTTTTCTAGACTCATCATTTGACTTTTTGAATTCCTTCCATAAGACAAAAGCATAAAAAATTTACCATTCTGAAAAACTTTTTCCACCACTTGATCATTCTTCCTGAAAAATGTGAGCACATTATGCGTTGGTCATTAGCATTCTGATATATACGGGATTCGTCTTTTATAGCAATTTTCGATCCCGGGTATATAAGGGATTTGCACTACAATGGTTCAGATGTCTAATATATTTTATGACGTAAATACATTGAAAAAAAACTGAAAAAACATTTAGGGAGTGTATTTCATAAAAGAACCAAAAATAACAGTTTGCTTTAATTATATCAAATTACACTTCTATTCTATTATTTTTAAATAAGCAAGTAGGATAACAATCAATGATACGCAATTGGTTAAACCCTTATATTCTTGGATTTTTTCTCCACTACTGAAATAGGTATTTAACCCATTCAATGGTTACAGAGATGATACTGACTAACGCTGTGAGTATTTAGCTAATTTGTGTACACTTTTTTAGTGATTCTGATACTTTTTTTGTCTGGTCAAAGAAATGCCACAGCAGAGAGTTCTTGTTAGAGAAAATTTTTTTTAACTGAGATATACATGATAAGACAATTTCTAGTAGACCAAATAAATTTTCACTGCTTCAAACTAATTTGAAATTTGGACTAAATCTATTCTATTAACAATTTAAATAAGTTTTTTCGTAAAATATTGCAGAGAGATTTCTAGCACAAAAGCAGATGAAATAATATTAAGAATTATTAATACACTTTTAGTTAGATTTATTTATTTAGTTTTGTATTTCAAAAGATGATTAACCTTTAAATTCTTCTTAATTTTAATTTCTTGGTACTAAATAAATAAAATTAATTAATTAAAAATGAAAATTACCATAACTAATATTCTGTTATTAAATAGGTTGGAAAAACATTAATTCTTTGCTGATTCTGACTTGTTTTTGATCTGAGACATGGGATTTTTTAGAAGCTTATCACATCGGTCAAAATCATTTGACCATATTTTTATAACTAAAAAACATGTCTTCAAATACTTTACAGAATATGAAAAAATTTCAAAAAAATATATTCTTGGACAGGTACAGACAAATAAAATGAATGACGAGATTGTTTTTCTAACTGCTTCCTAGGAGCCAACATAAGAGCAGGATCGTTGAAATTTTGACCTAAATCTTTAAAGCACAAATTTTAACAGAAACTAACAGAACAGCAACAAAAGACAAATTATATTGAATTTCTCATGATTTACTTCACCGATAACTTAACACAACATTCAATCTACTTTCCAAAAATTAAAATTTCTAGTTTATAACTAAATTTTGGATAATTTTGAGGATAAGAAAACCCTATTTATGCAATTAACAATTTTGATAAAGAATTAGACAATATACCAAGGTAGAGATGTTAAATTACAAAATCGGGCACTATTAACCATCATTATTAAGCAATTATTATTTAAATTAACCTAAATTTGATTTGCCTACAATCAATTTTAAATAAACTGCACTTACTGTTTCTACTATTCTTTGAATAAAGTTGCTCAATTTCTAATGTTATTCCGAGAAGTGAAGCAGAGCTCACTCTAATATAACAAAGAAAAAAACATGTAAAATGAATTTAAGTAATTTTTGAACTATTACCAATACAACAGTTTTAAGAGATTCTAAAGCACCCAGTCAAGTTCATCTTATATTAACTCTTTTTATACCATCTTTGGTTCTAGATGGAGAAGAGAGCAGGAATCCAGTTTTCAAACCTGGTCATAAGTAATGTATTACACAACACAACCATGCAAACCATAACAAGTTATTTTAGTAAGGTGGTTGTCTGAATGTGTAGTAAATGGGGTTTGTATTTAATTAGAACAAAAGAAAAAATTAAACTTTGCACAAGAAAAACAAAATAAACAACAAAAAAAGTTGTTTTAAGAATTGGATGTAATGAAATAAGTGATAGAGTAATTGACATCTATTGATCCTAAACACAGAAAAATGAGACTGTAAATGTTTCAAGGATATTTAATAGTCTTTACGTGGTGTAAACCGAGAATTTAACGAAAAGCATGCCTTAAAACAGAAACCATTTTTTGTTTATTATTGTTATGAAAAAGCCTGAGTTAGGTTTACTAGACCCTGGTCTCAAAGTGTTTTTACAACTATGGTATCATTCTGAAATGCTTTTTTGTAACATTTCTTACTAGATTCATTTTGATAGCACTGTGGTAGAGATTTAGTAGAAAATATTATTTGGAAATAAAGTTTTCAAACAATGTCACTGTTAAGACTATTATTAAGAATATTATTTTGCAACAGAACAACGGGTAGGATTAGACCATCGCAAACGCAGAAATTGCAAGATTTAGCTAAAAGCCACAACAACTGTTTAAACCTTTAAAATATAAAAAAAAATTAAAAATGATTAGTAACAAGTATAAATAGAAACAGTATTTTAACAAAGTATATAAGGACCTACCGGTTAAGCAAACCTTTAAGTTGCTTCTTTAACCTATCCTTTTTAATTTGATCTGTGTTCAATTCTACATTTTTCCTCATTGAAGGAGGTATATATTTACTGGTTTTCTTCATCAAAGATTTGATTTTATCATCCGTCTGCTCTTTAAGTTGATTTTCATCTAGTGAAAATAACAAAAATAGTAATATTAATATTAATTCAAATTTTTTGTTAAGCAGAAGACATCAAATAACAAGATCATATTCAAGACAAGAAGCGGTAGATTTGTAATAGAATTGCGGTAAGAAGAGTATGGATGTTGTTGAAGTAACGATTGATGGGGATGTGGTAACACAGTGGTGATTAGATGAGTTGTGATTGAAAAAGACATATGGGGGTTGGGGGGGTGCGAATGGGTAAGGAATTTATAAACATGCTTTCCAAGATATTAAGCACAATTTTTATAGTAAAATTCATAAGGAAATAAAAATAGAGAAATTTTGAAAAACAAAGAATGAACAAAAAGCAAACTTTGCTCGTTTCTAAAAAAAAATTTAACATCCAAATTGCCAAATTTTTAATCAACATAATTCAAAATTTCAACAAAAAGTTATTTGGACATTTTACTCACTCTACTAAGAATTCAATATGATTTGCAGGGATTGAGTGAGCAATCACAAAATAACAATACAGATTCTGAGCAACTGTGATGCACCGACATATGAACGAATGAGAATCATCCATCATCCTTCAGGGAACTAAATATTTAAGGCGTTTCAAGACAATCAGCTCAAAATTTTTTTGGACTATTGGAGACATTGATCAAAAAAAGGAAAAATTATTTTTAAGAATTCCTTTCAGTAAAATTTAAAGCAAAATATAATGGGAAGTGTGGCAGTGTTTATATTATGAAGAACAAAAATTAATTTAGTTGGAAAAATCAAGTTCAACAAAATCTCAAATCCTTACTTACTTTAAGGTCCTTGATGTTTAAAAATAATCAAATATTATTTAAATGCGTTATAAATAAATAAATATATATAAATACATGGGTATATATCTCATATAATATAACAACATATAACAACATATAAAAAGTTTAACTGCCCTGATCCTATGACTAAAAATAACAAATCATTTAGGGTAAAAATTACTAAACAAAAAACAAGATTATATAAGTAAAAAAAATTCTCACTATCTTTTTCTTCTTCTAGTTTTTCATTCTCTTCATCATTATCTCTGTCTTCTTCTTCTTGGTCTTCACTATCAACTATCATCTCATCAAAGTCATCATTAATAGCTGCCTCAATATCATCGTCAGCTGATTCATTTTCACACAAATGCTCATCAAATAGAATTTTATCTTTATGATCATTTCGTGTGCTATTTTCTTTTGATAATTTCTTCTTTTTCTAATAAAAAATAAATGTTTTAGAGTGATGAATGGTTTAAGAATAAAACTAACAAGCGAAGAGATGAATTCATAGGGCACAGATGCAAGAAACTGTCGCAAAATTTAGACATTCAAATGTTCCCAATTAATTTTTGAAAGGATAATTCATTGAGTTATAGCATTCAAAATTCCAAATCATTTAAAAAATATCCTCTTAGTTGAAAATCTGAATTAATGTTTAATAAAAATTACTCTTGAAATGGTATTACATACTTTTGGAATGGTATTATGTACCTTTGGAATGGTAACACATACATTTGGAACGGTATTACATACTTTTGGGATTGTATTACATACTTTTGGGATTGTAATACATACTTTTGGAATGGTACTACATACTTGAGCAAAATAACTTTATCATGTGCTTTAAAATTTGGTAGGCAATCCTGCTAAAAAACCACCGCAGTAACATTTTGAATTAAGACTAATGGTAGACTATCACCCCATCATTTTATCATGCAGGTGCACCCTAGCTCTTCAGTAAAGAAGAAAAATATGTTTTTTTTTATTGATTTTATGTGAACTCATACAAATTTTATACAATATAATGATTGAATGAAGAAACAAGATATTCAGGAGAAGAGTTTTTAAAAACTAAAAACAATGAAGACAAAATTTGACAAAAAGTTAAAATGTCTTATTTGATTTATTTCTCTTCTACAGCCACTAAACCTAAATTTGTTAGCTCAATATCAATAACTTATAAATAATATTGGGCAAAAACGGGCTGCTGAAATTTAGTTTTTAGACTTTTTACACTGAACTTTGAAAAAAAAATTAAAAATTCTAAGACTATAAGCGCTCAAAAAATAATAGAAAATAACAGAAACCAGGTAAATTATTACAGGTTCTATAAAATTAACACATCAGAATTTTAAAAAGAATGCAAAATCAAAATAGATTTTTTTTGAGTTAAAATGGGTTATTCTAGACAATAAAAATATGTCAAAACGTTTTATGGAACAAACAAATTTAAACATTTTTAGAAATCTGAGAGCAGTAAAGAATTAAAAGGAATACATGACCAAAAAATTAGAAGGTTGATATAGCTAAGTTTATAGAAAGATCTCAAAGGGTAATTACAGTTTTATAGATTTTTTTAATATCACGTTTAAGGTGGCAAAACTGACCAGGAAATACTATGCTTAAAGGCCATCAGGAAGTTGAATCACTTGTCACAAAAGTACTTATATGATATTAAGACCTTTTTAGAATGAGGCCTCGAAAATTTTTTTGACACGGCACCAAAAGGTTCGAAAGAAAATTTCTTCAATGGCAAGTCAAAAGGATTTGGTTGACTCATATTTTGTTGAAAAACATTTTTTTCAATCTTAAAATAAAATAAATTTAGAGAAAGTGAAAGTCAGCTTGATGACATCACTGAGCAAAACTCAATGACATCACTGAGTTATGAAAAGCATTAATTTGATTAATTCTAAACGAATTTACAAATTTATTTATTTATTAGAACCTGAAATGATAAAAGTGTTCAGGGCTTCAAAGGTGCACGCTCGTAAAGTTTGCCTTCCGTGCACCATAACATCTATAATGGTGCATCAAATTCAGCGTGCCATTATCATTTAGTTTCCTGATATAAACATTATGTACTGTTTTCGTTATAAACAAATGCACCATTATTAAGTAATAATTCAACTATTTATCTAATACAAGGCCTTGTTTATATTTTTCTGAATAACGCCCACATATATTTTTTGACGATAAAAGAATCTTGATTTTGCAACGTATTGTTGTTTTTGTTTATATGGATAAAATATTTTATTGTTTTATAATTAGGTCGGAAGTTACTACAGTACTGATTGAAAATCGAAACAGCTAAAAGAAGAATTAAGATCGGAATGTTGTTACCGCACCAAACTGCACTATACTAACAAATTACTTTTGGTTCATACAGAAAATAGTAACGGAATGTGGACATATTTTGCTTCAGTTCATACACATAGGCGACGAGAAACCTGTATAATATTGAAACACTATCTTTTATTTGTCTACATTTTACGAAGTTATTAATTTGGTACTTGTCAGTTATTCCCTGCCCCCTCCCGCAGATAAAATGTCATATATTAATATATGAATATATGTATTTAATAAAAAATAACAATACTACTAAGGTGAGTATTATACGGTTCTTACAATATTAGATGAAGAATTAGCTTTTAATAAGTTCCAAAACTTAGTGACCTTTTAAAAGACACAGGTATAAAAATTTCAGACTACAAGTTAAACAGTGCCACTGCAACTGAAATGGCAGAAATTCTACGTGAAGTAATATCCTCACAAATATCAATCATCTTCAAAAAGGCAAGGTTCGTTTCTTTGACGGGAGACGCTAGAGGAACAAGAAAAACGTCAGAAGCTAAAAAACCAGTAATTTTAAAACTGTTCCTGTTACATTTTCGCTAAAGTGTCAACGATTAAAGGACTTTGGGGGAAGGACCACTGACGGAACTTTAAACGCATTGTTGAATGCTTTAGACTCATATATTCCATGCAAAGAAAATCTACCAAAGCTTGTCTGTCTACTTGCAGATGGAGTTGCGGTTAAATTTGGAAAGAAATCAGGGGCGTTAACCAAGCTGAAAACATTAGTCAATTGGGAAATACCAACTGTTCATTGTTTAAATCACCGACTTAAACTTGCAATGAAAAACAGTTACCATAGTGACAGCTCATTGAACTAATAAAAGAAATGCTAGACACGATTTTTCGTTTATTTAAGAATAGTGGTAAAAGTTGGTCGCTTTACGAGTTGATTGGACAACTTCAGGGTATAAAAGTTTACCACTTTAGTAAAGTTGGTAGAACGCGTTTTCAAACGCATACACTAAATGCCTTAAAAAACTTTCCTAGAAACTTCGTCACTTCGCTTTTGTTCGAAAATGTCAAAGTAGCCGGCAGCGGTAAAAATTCTCTTATTACAAAAAGAAATGTATTCTCGGATTGTTGGTTTTCAAAAAAAATGGTCAAAGTTGAGTTTGTTAAAGTCGCTGACCTCTTCCTAAAATTTATGAACAAAACTGGTTATCTGTGTTTCGCTAAGGAATCAGATACCATTTTAATCTACCAACTGTGTGACACAATCCAATCCTGCTTAAGAAATCTCAGAGACATTCGAGACGAAATTGATGAGGAGATTGACTTAGATAAGAGTCTGTAAATGTATTTGAGGAAAAATCAAGATACTAATATGGTTGTAATTGAGGCAGAGGCGAAGATGAACGAAACACAATTTCAAAAACAGATAGTCCTCAAAGAAAGTATTCAAAAAAAAAAAAAAAAAAAAAAAATGTTGATCCCGTAACTATCAAGGAAAGGTTTACCTTAACTAAGATAGAGCAAGGCAAACAGAAAGTTCAGATCATAAAATCAAAGTTAGTCGATGCCATTATTACAAACATAACGGACCGATTCAGTAATATACTTATGAAAGAAAACCTATACTCTGCCTTCAATATATTCAACGTGTCATTATGGACCAATGGTGATGAGATAGATGCCTTAAAAAAACTGCACATCGATGCGCTGACCAATTTAGCTGAGACATTTGAAACACCTCTGGCTAAAAACTTTAGCCTTAAAGAAATCATTAAAGAATGGCACAAGGTAACATATTTTAATTAAACCCATCATCTTTTTTTGGTAATATTTTACAGTGTTTAATCACATTGCCAATGAAAATTATCGAATCGACAAATTTAGCATAATTACTAAAACACAAAACATTCACGGAAAGTTTTTCACCAAAAATATAATTATACACATCAGCGAGTTCCTAGGATTTAGACAAAAATTAGAATTAAATCTCTTATATTTACAAACAAACATATCTAAAAAATAAGATACAAAAACATTAAAACAGTAAATCTAAAACGTAATAAAATATATAAACAACAAATACACTTACAGTACATGTTTTTTTTATATATTGAGGTTCAGTTTTCTTGAAAATCTAAGCATTATACTAAGCATATAACTTTCTCTGGCCATCAATTTTTTAGGGTTTCTTTTTTAACCAATACGCAAATGTCTTGGAGACAATTTTAGTTTTATCCAAAATATTGACAATAATGTTGTGTTTTAGGTTAAATAAGTATTATTAAAATATTGTTTATGTAAAAATTTTAGACATATGTTGTATAAGAATGTTTAAGTTGTTTCGTTCTTCTTTTATCCAAATACCATCATGTTTCAGCACTAAAAATTGGAAAATCGGGGGTTGACTAGATGATTCAATTTTTTTTTTTTTTTCATGAAATTAAGAAATTTTTACTGAATAAAAAATAAAAGCAGCCCCTATGTTGATTTTTACAGAGGCATAAAATTTTTTTATAATATGATTTTTTCTTATATACAGAGATATTTTATAAAAAAAGAAAAAATTAAAACTTGTAATAATCTCTTTATAGGCATTCTGTTTGTATATATTGTTATTGAATATTTTTATTTTGGGCTTTTGTTTATATTGGCAAGGTGTTCCCTGGTTATTTCTCCCCTGAGCAAATGTTTTTTTGGTTTAGGTTGTGGAAGTGAGAAACAAGTTTAGGCTATGGAGAGAATTTTCCGGGGAGGAATTGTCCTAGAACCATTGGCATGATTTTTCATATATTATGTATGGGTTAACTATACAAAATTATATATTATTAAAGTGTATTAGATTCATTTTATTTTTAGTAAGTGCATTACATATCAAAACAAATGGTCATACACCAATTCTGATTTCTTTTATTATTATAATCCGCTACGTTTTGTGGGCTAAATTTAAACTAGCATCCCGCCAACTGGCAATTTTTTATTTTTATTTCATTAACTTATTGGCTTATTAATGTTTAAAGAAGGACGAAGAATATATTTCAATCATATAAACCAGCATGTTTATTTTTTTTTATATTCTAGCGAGCTGCTAACGATGTATCACCTGAAACGTCAAATATTTTAAAATACGAGCGGGAGATCTAAGTGCCGTGATCACAATCAGAGAAGACAACTATAACAGTGGTGAGGAAACGCAAGACAGTGACACTAAAAATGAAGATGACGAGGAAGAAAATCGGGAAGACGAAGAATAAAATCAGGAAGACGAAGAGAAAAATCCAGAGGCAGGTAATAGAGAATATGAGCAAAAGAATGATGACGAAGAAAACGGAAATTAAACAGAATAATCATTTTATTGTCTAGACAATTTGTAACAACTAAATTTTTAGACTTGTTTAAGTCGTTCTTTATTTATAAAAACAAACTAAAGTCTTCGAAATTCTTTTTTAAAGTCTGGAAACTCTTACTCCATATATTTCATTCTTATATTAGTATTTAAGGTTGGCATATTCTAGAAAGCAGTTAGTATATGTTATGGTGCACCATAAGTACTGTTGAGGTGCACGAAATGATATGGTGCACGACGTGCACCATAACAATGTTGACATGCACAAAACATCATGACCCTGTAAACATAATCTTTGAAGTCCTGTTTATTGGATTTATAATAGAAAAACTACTTATAAAATTTATAAAAGTCACGTCATTCATATCTTCAATGATGTTATCAAGCTAACTTTCACTTTCACTGAATCCATCATAATTTTAGAAAAAAAATAGATCTTTGACAAAAAAAGAAAAGAAAATCATAATTTATGATTCCAAAATGAGCTTGATTTAGACCTGACATCCTAATTAACGTTATCATACACCGCGAGCATCGAACAATATTATAGCCATAAGTCAGTTTTTGAGAAAAACCAAAAAGCTATAACATTTTTCCAATTTAGAACTCATTACATTCTGAAACTTGAATATACAAGAAATAAAAAATAATAGCTGTACTGGCTGCAAGCTCTTCATGGCAAGATATTCTTCGTCTGAGCTATCAGCACCTCTTTCACCAAACACATCAGTCAAAGGATCACACACATCAAGTATATCTTGTACAGTATTAAGGATTATAAAAATTTTTATGTATAGAACATAACTGACTGGTAGTTAGTTTATAGCAAATAACAAGTAGGCTAAATCATTTGAGGCATATAGTTATGCACTAATCCTTCATATATGCCTAAATATCATAGGGCTGACTACATTGTGTACATTCATACCAATTACAGAATAATTTTCAGCTTAGGTGATAACGGTGTTAATAAAGAAATTTGTGTTAGTGGACATAAAAAACAAAACACAAATCCAAATTGTATCAAATTTAAATTTAGCAATTTTAGTGACGGAAAACCATAATAAAAAATCTTATTATTTCCCACATTATTTCACAATTAAATCAAATACCTGAATTTTAAAGTTGTCTTAAATTCAGGCCACTTTGAAAGCAAATAGAGGAAGAAAATTTGATAGCCACATGAGCGGAAACCTTTCAACTAAATAAGATACATTACAATACAATACAATACTGCAAATTTTTCCCCCAGTATCTTTACCATATGATGTTTTTTATGTAAGTATCTTTGTTTATTTTAAAGTTATCAAAATTTTCTAACAACTTAAAAACTTCTGGCAAAACCGAACCATAATTTCTTGAGAGAAATTTAAATGTCATTTCTGGTCTAAATTTAACTTGTTTAAAGACTTGATGGTACACTGACCAAATAAATTTTTAGAAAATTCATTGATAAATGGAAAATAAGACAAGCGTGGGTGGATTAATAGAATCCCAAATGGCTTAGCCAGGGGTTCAATAAAAATGTTTTGTTTTGTAAGCATGTTTGAAGATAATGCCAAAATGCCCCTTTTGTCAAATTTTTGAAATCTTTTAGACGAACTTTATAGCTCTTTAATATCTTTAAGATCACTGCTAAAAAAAAAGTTTTTCCAAAGTATCAAAATAATTGCAAATATTATTCCTAAGTTTTTATTCACAAAAAATCTTTATGTTTTCAAAAATTTACAAGTAATGATGTAATGAAATGCTAATTTTTTAACAAATGGCCAGTAATCCCAAAACTTTATCATGACTTCTAAAAATATTTGTAGAACATCTCTTGCGAAAATTCAGAAAATATCCCTTGTTTAATGAATTTGACACAGGGAGCATTGTGAAGCAACAAAAATTTATTTATAAAAATTCAAATCTTCCCTACTGTTATGGAGTTTATGCTTGGCAAAAGATTTCAAAATTTCTAACAAACGGTTTGAGATAAACCACCAGACAAAGCAGTTATTCAAAAACTAACACATGGTTTACTGAAAAAACATTACAGATTAATGAAATTGTTCAATTCATAGGAATCCAAAAAGATACAATCCAGTCCATCATCTTTAAATATTGAAGGCAGTTTAGAACTTTTATTCACTCTTAGTTTCTTTCCAAGTGAAGCTATGATTTTTTCGTCCTCGCGATTTGATAATAAATACGCTTCTCTGGCAGGATCAATGCCTTCCTCTTCTTTATCTGCTTCAACACTGTCAAGCGCTTCTCTCTATAATATTTTCAAACAAAAACACATTTCTAAAATCTAATCGTGGCCTTTTTTATGAGATATTAAATAGAAAAGTGGTAAAACTTAAATAGATAGAGTTTCCAAAACACAAATATAACACCTTGCTTCTCTAGTTCACATCTAAATACTTTTAAGGACACATCTAAAAAAAACCTACCCAACCAACCATTCTTGTTGTTCTAAAATTAAAACTCAGCTTTTAAACAAGTGAAGCTTTTTAATTGGTTCCCTGGGAATAGAAACAAATTTTAAGATGCATAGACACTAAATATTCACAACCTCAGTTTTATAATCTGAAAATTTTACCATGTTATCAAACAAACTAATAACAGAACATCAAATTACAAAGAAAATTCAGAGCATTAGAAAAATTAAAAATTTTTAGCATAGGTTAGATGACTTACGCTCATTTAATGACATATAAAATTAGGAACTTGGATCAGATGACATTAGCCTAAAAGAAATTTTACAGCTTCTATTGTGGAATCTGTCCAGAGAACCTTCTAAAGCAATCATTGAGAAAATCAGGACTTTAACAAAGTATCAAATTCAAGTAATTTAAAGAAATTGACAATCTCAGACTAGTTTAAAAATAACAGAATACCTATAATATTTGAACTACACAATGATAAGATGCACTATATAATAGTTATAGAGTTATAGCATGTTTATGTAAATAAAATTTTTTATACTTAAAATTGATAAAAATATCTTCATCACACTAATTCTCCAGAAATTTGCATGTACGTGGAACACAATCTTTTAATTTGACAGTTACTATACATTTTACATTTTAGTGCAGAACATATACGGCTTGAATAGCACAAGGCATGGCTATTAGCTGAATTTTAAAATAGTTTTCAAAAAGCTCTCCTTGAGATGGTGCTTTTAAAGAATTAAACATAAGTTTTAATCCAAGTTTCAAGTTTTGTGAGACCAGAATAAAAAAATGGAAGTATTTGATAAAACTTACTTTTCTTTTCTTTTTCTTTTTTTTCTTCAGTGGTTCTAGAACTAATTGATCATCCTTCTGAAAAATAATAAATATTCAAATTTAATTTTTTGAATAAAAAAGGTTTACAAATAAATAAAACGTTATCATTAAGACCAAAAATATACTCAAATCATAGAGATCGTAGACAGCAAAACCATTAAAGGAAAATTTTTTTTTGGAAGGTGCCAAGGGATACAACTTAATTTTAAAAAGAATTAGAAAAAAAAATTTCAATTTTTAATTCTTATTTATTATTTATCAAAATTATTATAACTATTTATCTAATTATTTGTCAAAAAGGGCAAAACTCAAAAACATTTCATACATCTTTAATAAAACTCTGAGAATTACCCAGTTTTTGTTACAAACATATATATTCTAATGTTTTTGATGCTGATTTCATTTTGAAATACTGCATTAACATATTTAAACATATATTTGTTAAATATAATCTAGAGTGATATTTGGTCATGAGTTAAAAAGAAGATAGTTTACTTAGGAACTGAAGACTTAATCTACAGTGAGATTTGGGCTGCACAAATAACAATCACCAACAAGTGGCTTTATGGGTTAAATGTAATCAAGAGTGATGGGATATTTGACTCTTTATTCTTTATTTTAAATTTTAGATCTTATTTTTAAGAAATTATTAATGTTTGCATTTTTCTCTCAAAAACAAGGACTAAAAACAGAAATCCTTTTTTTTTATTATTATTTTTATAGTGAATGCCAAAGAAATTTTCATTTCTGCACATTCTAAATACTTAATCTGAGAAGGGTGATTGTCGATTGTGACTTTTGTTAATATAGCCAAACATTAGTCAGACTAGGTTTTTAATCAGTCATGGTGTATACTACTGCAGGTAGTTTGATGTCAGCTGATACTGACTTCAAAAAGACCCAAAGGAGTCATCTAGATCATGATTTTCTTTTAAAAATTGGTGTTTATTCATCCCACAGACCAAATTTAAGTTTTACTACTGAATGAACCCTTATGACACAGCTGCGGACCAGCCTAATGCCACCAGGGGAGGCAATATCACTTGGATAAAGCCAATCTGACTGATAAATTGAGATGGTTGAACAACTTCTGTAGAAAATGGGTCCTAAATCACTGTACCTAACTCTTAGACCAATATTTCTCACAAAAAAGTAATTTTTTAAATACCGTTTTTAGAAACTTTCTAGCATGCAGAGAAGCTTTCTTCTCTGTTCTTTGCAATTTTCTTATGACTTTACGTGAATTCTTCTTTGAGCTGCTTTTTTTATTTTTATAAAATGTTGACTTCGCATTCTTTACAGCTAAAAAAAATAAAGCAATTTAATAACGACAAAAGTTTAAATTGATACATACTCATGTCAATAAATGGATAAAGGCCAAATAAAATTAAAGTTTTTAAAATAAGCCTTTTTCATGCTGCATATTTTGCTTTTACTTGAAATAATTTGATTTTAGTTAGAAATAAAATAAATTCTTCCCTTAAAAATAATCTTACCATTTAAAAATGATTTTTATAATTCATACCAAATATTTGAATCACTCAACTACCAAGTGGGCAAAGATGTCACATTTTTGGTTCCATAAGACCGGAATACTGGTTATTTTACCCTTATTTGTCATATATTTTAATTTTCTTCTTCTTCTTTTTCAAATAACATTCAAGGAAAATACATGTATCAGTTTTTTTTGCCTTACTTAAATGAAATTTTTGTCAAAGATTGAATGAAATAACCAGCTTAAAATTTGTTCAAAAGTTTAGGTAATAGAGGTAAAAATTGACATTTTCAGGTTATTTTCTAAATTCTGAAAATAATTGGATCCATGGGCATAATCCGAAACAGAATCTTGAAATACAATATTGACATTCAGCTCATTTGGAACCGAAACGGTTGCAAATGTCATTTCTGCTCTTGTTCCTTCTAAAGCTACTGACCCTGAAGAAGTTCCTGTAGGTCTACTACAAAAGTGCTCTCCAGAACTATATCTTATTCTCTGCAAATTTTTTAATAAGTCCTGTTTTCCCTTATGCTAGAAGTTGGCATCTGAAGCTCATTATTCAATAACTCTGGTGAGCGATCTGATCCTCGTATTTACCATCTTATCGGACTTCTTTCATTCATAAGTAAGGTCTTTGACTCATTGATTAACTCAGGTATTACTCGTCACTTAGAGTTGCTCAATCCGTTTTCTGATCATCAGTATGGTTTCTGTTCTAGTAGATCCATGCTGATGATGCTCTGTGCTACCATCTGCTTGCGTTGAGTGCAGCACGGTAAAACTTGACATCTCTAAGGCATCCGACAAGGTGTGGCATGCTGCACAATGTGGACCTCGGTGTACACTCTTCGGACTGTTACTCCTTAAATTCTGGTGTTTATCAAGGTTCTGTTCTGGGTAATTCCCTGCCAAATAAACAAGGTGATGTCACCCATGTAGTCAGATTTTGCACATTCTTGTACCAAATGTAGCATTTTGTATGAAACTAAAGTGTGCCAAATTTTTTCTCCCAATTCCTAGCGGATCTCGAGTTATGACTTTGGATTTTGAGTCTTTTTGGCCCTTCAGGCACCATTTTGGGTTTTTTCATATTTGAAATTAATATAACTTTAGAAATATATATGTTGTTGAGATAACATTTGGTACTTAATCTATTTTTGGGCCAAAAAAATTCATTTATCTTATCAGAATCATCATACAAGGAACATAAAATTAGTTATAGACAATTTTATAAAAATAATAAAAAATCTGAGAAATTGAGACTACTATAATTCAATCGTAAATATAAAAAATACTTCAACTCAGACTTTTTACAAATTTTGTATGTTTTGGATAGCTTCTGACAAAAAATGAATGAATGAATGAATGAATGACTTTTGTCTTGATAAAATATTATGAAGGTTTGAGCATGTTATTTTAGAAAATCACGCTAAAGCAGTAGCATGTGCTAGTATGGCATCTTTATATTTTCCCGGGCATTCCAATGGCATTTCTATATTTCCCCAGGCATTTCAAGGGAACTTCTAATAACAAATTTTTATGCGATAATGAATACAACAAGCTTTCCAACATTTTGTCTACTCAGGCCAAAACGATGTGTTAATGTAGGCGCATCTAGGACACAGGAGCCAAAGGGCCAAAATCCAAATGGTCATAACTCGAGAACTGTTACGAATTGGGAGAAAAAATTTGACAAGCTTTAGTTTCATAACAAATGCTACATTTGGTATAAAAATGGGCAAAATTTGACCTATAAGTGATATTTTACGTTTTAATTTGTTAATTTGATGTGAAATTAACCTTCTAAGACCTACTCTTTTTTTAATTTTCATTAATGATTTGTCTGATAGTATATATGTGGATGATGCTACTTTGTACTCATCCTTAGGGAAGACAAACAATGCTTTTGGCAAGGTTGAAATGGCTGGTGTCATTCAAAACTTTAAAAACCAAGTTTCTTTCCATAAACCTCTTTAGGGCACTTTTCCTTCCATTTGTGCTGATAAATGGAAGTGATCTCATTGAATCTACGCAGATTCGATTGCTAGGCCTAACGCTCTCAAATAACTTCTGGAATTCTTACATTGAATCTATTGCAAAATCCGCCAGGTTGGATCTCTATTCCGGGTGCGGCACTTTCTTCTGCTCGAGCATATACTTTATGTTGATAAAGCTACCATTTGAACATGTATTGAATATTGCTGTTATCTTAGGGCCAGAGCTTTTGCTGTATATCTCAATTATCTTGACTGAATTCAGAAACAAATACTCAATCTTATCTTTGTTGAAATCTTCAATCAGTTTCACGTCGCAGAAATATAACCTCATTTTCACTGTTCTCTAAGCTATAAGTATTTCCATGGAAACTGTTCTGATGATTTACAATAAATAACGCTTTCACTCAAGACATTTTCAATGACCACAGGGCTTTCATCTGCTACTCATTCTTTAACGGTATATTTCACAAAAAATTTTATTTATCAAGCTTCTTCCCAGGTACTGCTCACTTGTGGAACTCTCTGCCTTCTGATCAGTATTCTTCAGATTATAGTCTCCAATCCTTTAAGTCTAATGCCAACCAATATCTCTCTCAGTTTGTGTAAGACCTACTTTACAGCAATTCCAAAATTGTTTTCAAATTGTTGTCGAACATAGATGTCTTTTAGAAAACTATTTACAGTTAAAATTCTTTCAAAAACTATTAATTTTTAAATTTGAAAAATCACTGCTTAGAGGTCTATAACTTGTTTTTTCTATGTTCTATTTGGAAAACCAATTTATTTAGGAACATTTATAATCAAGTTTTAATTTTTGAAATATTCAGCGCCCTCCCCAAGGCTCCATTGAAATTGACGTATTGTGTCATTACTTGTCACTCCGTAACTTTTTTTCAAAAAGTTTTTGTCAAGATTCTCAAAAGGAGGCAAAGTCATAAAATATTAATATAAGACATGATTTAGGGTATAAATTTGAAATAGAAACACATTTCATAATATTTTACCATTTTTTGATGGCAAACAATAAGGGTAAATTTTTTCACTCCGTTATGTAACGGAGTGACAATTTAGAAGTATTAGAAAAAGTTATGTGAGAAGTGCAAGGATGTTTTTCTGTTGGATCAATATTGTGTATCTAGTGTTCATAATCTCTCAAAGCTCTATGCCAAATGGAAAAGAAAAACTTATCAAAAGCTGACAAGTTGTCAGTTCACGGATCATTTGATGATGATAATTCTGAATTTAAACTGCAAATTCCTACTTTCATAATACATAAGCAATCAGCAGCTTTAGAAAGTGATTATGATTTTGTCAAAAGAAATTTTGAAACAACAGTGCTACAAATTCACTTTGCCAAGAACTATTCAACTTTTGCCTTTACGTCTACTCTGTGGTAAAAAGGTATGTTGTATTACCTACAGTTGTATTATCTGATGTTTCTCACTCCAAAGAGTGTATTTTTGTCTTTGTTAGAAGAATCTTACAAAGTTTGTTATTAGTTGGCATAAAAACAATTCATATCTAGTCAATTTAAAAATCGGTACATTGCTACAGCCTTACAATGGCTACACGCTGAAAATAATGCTCAAATCGACTGGAACTTTTTTACAATCAGTGATGGCAAAGGAGCTGTCAACCGCATTGGAGGCACAATCTAAAGTTTGTCTGCAAGACGAGTTGTCACAGGGAAGGCAATTATCACCTGCTCTATCTCTTTCTTTGATCAGGTCACTCACGAAACTAAAATCAAAGTTTTCCATGTACAAAACAAATTGCAGAGAAGAGCATAAACAAAATTTTAAAAAAATGCTTCGCTGCTTCTGGGAATCTTCAAAGAGCATTTTTTTTTTTAAATACCAAAATATTGTCGAGCTTCAGGCATATAGAGAGGAGAATGTCAAAACTCCTATTGATATTCCTAGTGAAATAACATCTATTTAAAATATGGAATTAAAGACTGGGGTGTATGTGATTGTCCCTCAAGAATTTGCCACAAGCTCCCTAATTTGCCACAAACTCTCTAACAATGCAGAAAATCAAAAAGCTGTTGGCAGATATTATTGATGTGAACGAGAATGAATTCGAAATCCACTTGGTGGATCGCAAAAACGATTTTAAAATGATAAAAGCTTTGTTACTGAATCCAAAATAATAGATGTGCTTGATTGTCCTACATTGAAAAGAAGTGTCTTAGTTTACAAATTTGAAGAAGAATTTAATATTGAAATTGTGTAGAAATTATTCATGCTTTTCTAAATCTGTAAAACTGTATTATTTATGCTTTTCTAAACAAGATAAAAGACTATTTGTTATTAAAATTTCTGACTCACGATTATGCATGTTTCCCAAATTTATGAAACTGATCTAAATATTAAATTTAGGCATAAGAAACATTTAGTCTGATAATTTCTGGTGTTAAGACACTTTAAGGTAAAATTTCTAATAAGAACAGACTGTAAATTCCTCAAATATATTAATGTTGTTTCGTCAATCTGTTACGTAACGGAGTGACACAACCCTGTTCTTTTATAAAACTCGGTATTATTTTTTTAGTGAACAAATATTATCAGGCATTTTAGATAGCTAATATATTTAAGTGAATTTAATGAACTATTATCTTTTTTACGCAAGTTTAGTTAAAGCTTCTTTAAAAAATTCTTCAAACATCAAAAAATAAAGTAAGTTATCCTTTTTGTAACTTTATTACCACATTAATTACCGCTAATGAGGCAAAGTAATTTATTTTAATGATGTAAACTTTTTAAACTTTTTAAATTGAGTATATAGTGCCAGTAACTAGTTTTTTAAGGTATTTTAGTCATCTATTCCTTTTTTAAAAAATTATATACAAGAATCAAATGTCACTCCATTACGTTTATGGAATTGCTGTTTATCTTTGTATCTTGTTTTAGATTTCTGTCTAGTCATGACTTTTAGCCTTGCAAAAAGCTACTGATTTGAAAAAAATAAAAGAAGATAACATTAAGAAAAGAAATAATTCACAAAATGATGTTTTGAAAATAATAAATCGAATGATACTTTAGATTTATAAAGAAAATTAGTCAAAAGTAACTGAGAATCAAACAGAACGCTATCAAAAATTCATGCAGTAAAATTTGAAAAAGACATAAAAACTTCAGACTAATAAAAAAAAACTTATGCAGCAATGTAGACTCCAGGGCTTTTATGAAAGAAATCATTAAAATGAATGATTTTATTGAATTTATTGAATTTATTTGGCAATTTTGTAAACAAAAAACTTCCTTTAATAGAGAAGTACACCGATATATGATTTATTTGCTAGTCAGTCTTTGATATTTGTTCAATTAAAATAAACGATGTTAAGTCACTTTTCTTAAATATGCAAAAAAATATTGAAATTTTCAAAACTATTATTTGAATTGGAGATTGCTTTGTTTTGCTGATTAAATGTAAATATTTGAGGAAATTTTCACATGCAATATATAATGGTAAAATCTTTTGTAAAAATTAAGATTATATGTCGAAAAGTGCTGTGCAACTATTATTGCATTTGAGAAAACTATTTTAAGGTTACCCAGTAGATATGATTATCAAATATACTTTAGTTTATTTAGAAAAATATCATGATCCATAGTAAAAGAATCGTTTTGCAAATCAATAAAGTCATTCATACCTTTAAACCTTTCATTTTCAAACCATCTCAGATTTATCAACATCAAGATTTAACCATTTAAAATAGAAAAACATTGCTTGGAGCATCTTGCTCAAAAGCTTGAATGGAATTTTGTAAGATCAAGATGTTCATGTTGCTCATGGATAGTCTAATCTTAATAACAAACAATGGCAGAAAGGAAAGGTTTTTATAGATTTAAGATTAACAATTTTACAGTCAGCTAAGAACGGATTAGATTGATGAATAAATAAAATAACTGAAACTATGGATGCTCCATGCCTTAAAGCGCAATTGCCTTCAACTTGCGAATTAAATGGAAATGAAGGTGAAATAGCTTAACAAGAAGACAGTGATGTTTATCTTAACTGGGAAGAGGATTTCCTTAGTAAATTTTATAGCGATGGAGAGGAAGCAGAGTCAGATTTTGGCTTTTCATACTCTGAGAATGAGGAAAATGAAAGTTTCTTTTTCTTCAGATGATGATGTTTGTTCCACTCCAACTTCTAAAATATCTAAAAACATCCCTCCTGGTTTTGATATTAACAAATGGGTAAATGGGGATATTGTACTTGGAGATAATATGCATCCTTTGTCAATATTAACAGCCTTGCAAGGAACTGATTTTAAAAAGCCTGACAATCCAACTGAGTCAGATTTTTAGAATTTGCTTTTTAAATTTTATTATTATACACATGCTTAGAACAATTCAATGACATACATTTGTTTGTATACAATTCTTCTTCCAAAAATTACTTTTGCTATGAATTTCTTTTTTTATTTACTTGTTTTGTTTTTTTAAAGGTGGCGTCTGGTGTGTGAGTATATATGGGGTAATGATTTTATTTTATTTTATTTGAAAAGTCAATGGTATAAGCTAAAAAAATGAGCCCTCACTGAACTTCTACACTTTAATATAACAGAAGTTACAGAAGTTATGACAAATAGTGTAAATAGAGATTCCGTTATTTTTTCGTTTTTTTTTTTTTGCTTAAAAAAGATGACATGACGCTTCAAAATAACTAATTTAAAAAACTTGTTTAAAACCTTGGAAAACTAGAAACAAAAACAAAAAAATGTAATTAACCAATGTGAGGTTTTAGAAGCCTTGAGGATTTTTGAAGCAATTATGCAAGTGTGTTTATTTTTAAAAACAAATTATAGATTGATAAAAAATCAAAATAGTCAAATCAAATCTTTGTAAGAATATTGAGGCTACGTCATAGGACATTATCACCAAAATATTTAATTTTAATAAATTTTCAAGAATGAACTTTAAGATACTTAAAAACATTTCAAGACCTTCCTCTAAAAATGATTTTTTTATGATAATAAACAAGATTGGTATTAATAAAATACAAGGGGATGAAAAAATGAATCTATTTATTAATATACAAGTTGTTTTATTGTTTATATGTCAAAACTATGCAATTTTAA